>JABFPN010002714.1:0-20967 GCA_022817305.1 Leptoteleia sp. ZL-2020 | reverse complement strand
CGCATTTTACGTTATAAAGTCCGTAACGCAACGAAGCTGCCTGTCCTTCATGTTTTATTCAAAACTAACAACAAATTTTTATATGCCGCAGCGACTCGCCCAGTTTGACCGTAAACGCTTGAACAAAAAAAAAAAAAAGTGGAGAGCAGTCGGTCGAAAAGAAGTGGAGTTGCCGGTGTAATCGAAAGATAACGACTGTCCTTAATCATAGACGCAACTTCATCCATTTTTCATAAATGCACAATAGTAGCATCATCTTTATTATTGGACTAACAATAATGCTCCACATGGCCAAGTTGACACTAACTTTATTTATTATGTACCGCGGCGAGATAGAAAGAATTCTAATCGAGGCACGGTCAAAAAATGTACATTGTTCGGTCGATTGATTAGCGTAACGATGCTTCTGATATGCCTGGAACTATATTTACTATTATTACATTAGATCTGTCCAACATGGCACGCGTAACTTCCTCATAAGCCTCTGACACACCCGCTTGCTCAAGGGACATTATTAACTATAATAATTTATTAATAATAATTGCATATGTATATTTCTATTTACTTAACTGGGCGGTGTGAATGTCACTTGTACATTTATTAACATTCAATTAATAATTGATATTTTAATGTAAGAAACTTTTTCAACTGTTATCAGTGTAATTGTTTTTTTTTTGTTTCCTGTTTGGTTTAAAAAAACACTTGAAAAGAGTACCTTCAAGAAATAGTAAAATAAATATTTTATGATTAGTACATTTTATGATTAATTTAGAGATATTATGCAACATTTTTATCATTTCTCTCATCTCTATAACATAAGAATTGAAGTTGATAACAGTAAATTTAATATTATTTTGCAGTTTTCTTATAAAACAAAGTTAGAATTATATATATATAGCAAAAGTATAGAATACAGTTTTTTTCATTAATGAGTATTATCTTGCATTATCATTACTATTAAAGAAATATAATAATAAATGAAAAATACAATTGGAATGAATTACATTTTTATCCTTTATTTTTAATAAATTTATCATTTAATCGAACCATAATAAATGTTGACGTTTTGAATGCGAAATTGACTTTAATTGAAAATGTACAATTGGAAAAGTTTCTTATACCAGTGACAAAAGGGCTTAAAGATTGCCCAGGCTTGATTATATGCAATAACCGTGTATGCACTACATGTATGACCGGTACCTCGAGTACCGTTTGTTGTCACTCACTTACTTGATATCGTGGTGTGGTGGCAGGTGCACACCCATGCAAGCTAAAAACTTCTAAAAACTTTTTACAATACAATAGTCAAACAAAACCGAAAGCCATTGGAACCTCATTCGAAATTTAACGTTTCATAATTTAATCAGAATCACGAGTCGTCTTTAATTAAAAAAAAAATGTGTTTCTTTTTTTCTTTTGACAATACATCGTAATTTAAATAATACATTAGATAATAATAATACAATAAACAATTTTGTAAATATCGTCTGATAAGCCATGCACTTAACCTTTGTTCAACAATTAATCATTCTCTCTTTACTTGGTCATTTATGAAGTTACACAGCACAATGTAATTACAAGTTTGTAATATTCATTACACAGTCACATTAACACTAACACCAAATAACTGACACGATTCACACGGTACTCGACCGACGGTTCAACACCGATAACAAGTTAGCTGTTTTAAGTCGGACCCAAAACAATGATTGTTAACGATTAAACAAAGGTTTCCATCAATTGCATCGCTTATCCTAACAAAAATTTCCTCTCAAAGTCTCTATATAACTTTATCCTATGTGCGGGGAGGGTACATAAGCCACGTGAAATTTTTGATCAGTGTGACAAGTAGAGAAATAACCAGATCTTAAACCACCAGACTTTCCGACATAACTGTTCATTGATGTTCGTGTTTATGACTCTCACATTTTCATAATTCAATAAGTCGATACAATCGATGTGCTTCAAACTAATCATTACTCTTACTTATAATTATTAATGTTTCTTACATTTTTTTCACTCTTTTTTTTGTTCCTTGTTTCTGTATCCAACATCAACTGAAATGTGTAGTTAAAAAGCAATGCTGTTTTCATTGACGGGAACACGTACACGTCCAATTAAAGTAAACGCCGTGTCTGAGGCACGTTATCGTGTTTCCATTTCGCTAAGCGCTGGTCGAAGCGAAATCAAATTTCGTTCCGACTTTCGCTGTTCGAATCAAAGAATTTATGTTCCATTGGACAAGCCGCTTCTTTCAGCTTAACTTTTACCGTACGCAATTAGTAATTAATAATCAGACCGTTAGATTAATGACAATTTGCACGTTAGAACATTTCGAGTTCAGTCAATAACATAATAACACGTAACCAAACGAATCAAGTCACCTTTTTTGTGTGCTTTTCGGCAACTTTTGCAATTCCTACTCATCAAATTTGACAACAAATTAACCAAGAACCGCTAAATTGTATAATTCGAACTCGCGTGATTTTTTAATTTAATTTTTAACCACGACCGATGAGAGGTTCACGTTGATCGTACCATCATTTATTGTTAACTTTAACATGTGTAAAGATAACACTGAGAGGCAATTATTACTCGCTACTTTATTTTCTAATGAGCATTTATGGTATTCGTTAAATACGTAATAATATAATTGATAAAGTATTCTTTTTTAAATATTAGAAAATGTCAAGGAATCAAACCCGTTATCTAGCAGTCTTTATGTACGCGCTTTACCACGATTTTATGGCGAAGCCTAAAAAACATTCTTCTTCCTCAAACTCTAGTGAGATCGTTAGAGAAATTGTGAAACAACGAGTTCTATTCCTTGGATTTAATTTTTCTAATATCTTTTTTTTTTAATTTCAACTACATCACATATAAGGAATACTGTAAATGCACAAATATTTCAAAGTTATTGTAAAATAAAATAGCAGCTACTAATTTATTAATAATAAATTTCGCTCAATTGAAGGTTTAAAGTCATCTGTTGTTTTTGATTATTAAATTTTTGAAAGATCAACGTGGTCGGCTCTCAACGTTTGATGGTTCAATTGGTCATTAATAATACATCTCAAGATCGTAGGACAATTGTCAAAACGGCATTGCTTTGTCACGTAACAATCAGCAGGCATTTGTCTTTTGTTTCTATTCAGCTGATGTTAGAGAATTAATATTAAAATTTTTTGTTGTAATAATGGTAATTAAAACAAACGACGATCATCATCGAATTACTAACAAACTGTTTTTCTTTTCTTTCTTGTTAACCCTGGTTGCCCATGGCCTGTAGGCTTGGAGTGCTAACAATGGAATCTACTCGCCCCACTCGTGCTAACACCTGGACTTTGGACAGCATCCGCGCGTACGGTCGGTTCGCCAAACTCCTACGAGGCCTTCGACAGACCTTCGCCGTCCGCGTCGCCAGCCCTGTACGAATCGTAGGTCTCAAGTTTACAACCATCCTCATACCATTCTCCTGATCGAACGTTTCGACCAACCACTTTAGTTACGGCATTACGGAGTTTTTATTTACTCTCCATTGTTCAGTTCACAACATATTTTTTTATGTTTTTCTTAATTTTCAAATTAAACCATTTTCTTTTCTGTTTTTTTTTTTTGTTCTTTGGATCAGACGTCATTGGTGTGGCATTGTAAATCTACGCAAAGTTTAAATTCCTACAAAATGGCACGTTTGAAAACATAATCTAACACAGTTTTATTATATTTATTCTTTTGCAAATTATTAAGGTTTTTTTGTCTTTCTATGCGGCTTATAATTTTATATTATAAAATGTTTATATAAATACGTCTAATAACACATAATATTAACATTGCAGTCTTTTTAATATTTAGAATATTATAGAAAAGATTTACACTTGTGATCAGGTTAAATTAACAAAGTCTAGTAACAAAGTTGACGTCTTCTTTATGGCATATATCATGTCAGTCAATGCTGCACCAGTGATCGGATGATTTCCAATATACCGGTGACAAAAACATTATATATGCGTCCATTGTTGCTCTCGAGTAATATTCCAGATAAAAAGCAACGACGAGACTAGTGTAATCGAAATTAAACGAGAAGCGTGATTACGAGTTGTTTTTTTTCTCTTTTGGTATTCTTTTTTTCTTCTTTTCTTTATTTTTTTCTTGCAATATTTTCGGATATTCCGCAGTACTTATGTTGTATCCATCCGAAAAAATTCCGGCGCCCTCTTTGCGGAGCGTCTGGAGACTGAAACATATATATTTCGACGATTGGAGTATATGAACCGCGGAGGAGCAATTTCTCGGTTTCTTTTTTTTCCCTTTTTTTATGCAATCGAAATGGTAATGAAGGGATAAGGCTAATTCGGTGCGAAGAGGAGGTCCGACGTTCTGAGCAGTAACTCCTGGACAATAAACGAATCACCGCTCAAGGCACTCACATCCTGTTCGAACGATCGTCGGCGACTAAAAATCCTTTGGAACTTTTGATAATTAAGTGCAATTAAAACTAGTTAAGTACATAGGTTAGTGATCGGCGTGTATCGGGTGTCACGGAATACTGAACAGGACTCTTTTAATTTTATTCCAACTTTTTTTCTCCCCATTTTACTTTCTCTTCCTTACACTGTTTATAATTAATGTCTTATAACGATAACATTATTTATGTTTATCTGGATCCGTCGCACACTTTTCTTGTAATCGAATAATATAATTATTTCGTATTTATTAAAATATTGAATTATTTTAAATTGATCTGAACGCAAAAGGAAGAGGATGGTTTTCGTGACGCCCTTTGCACCTGCAGCCCTCGGACGAGATTTATTTAAGCTCGTGGAAAATAGTTTACGATAATTTACCGAGATACGAAAACAATCTATTTTTGTAACCCTGTTGAAGATCGAATCTTAGACGTGCGTGAATATCAGAGTACTTTTGTTTATGCTTAAGGGCTTCGGAAAATGAATTGAAGAAATTTATTTTATTAACGGGAGATGACGTTTTGTAAATGTATCCATTTCGTTTCTTCCACTTCCTCCCCCCTCCTCCTACCTCTTTCTCTCTCTCCCGCACACCCCCACCTCTTTTTCCTTACCAACGAAAATTATTTTCCCGAGATTTATTAGCCATCGAGCATTACTATGGATTAAGAGTTATTCCTAATTTATACAATTGATTGTCTGTCGAGCATTCAGTCAAGGTGCCAATATAAAAGAACTAAGATGCGGTCTTTTTTCCGCAGAGCAGTTCAAATTTGTCCGCGCGTCGATAAACAGTTTTTAATAAAAACAAAAAAAAAGAAAAAACTTTTTGGTAAGACTTGGTATCATGTTTTTTTTTTTTTACTTTTTGTCTTTTTCTTTTCCGAAACCATGCTTTTACGAATCTTCCAACGACGTCTTCATTCTGTATATTGCAAATGCCAAAAAATCGTTGTTTCGTTTTAGATTTTGTGCGTTGATGTTACGACTTTCAACATCACAAATTGCAATTCATGTATAGACAAAGACGTACTGCAATTTCATTTGGCGATTGAGTCTTGAACAAAGTGATCATTGATTTGTTTTTATGACAAGTTTTGCTGCAAAATAATTAATCGAGTTAAAAATACTTATATTACTACAGATAAAAAAATTTATATATATAAATATATATAAAATAGATCTATATTATATATGTGTAGGGTATCTTAAAATGAACGTATTTTGTTTAAAAATGTTATTATAAGAATTGAATAATTCGCTAAAGTCGAACAGTGAAGTATAAACTTTTTTTGGAGAGAATAATGAAAAGGCTATTTTGAGATTCTCTGCACAAAAATTCATATACGTAGTTTTGTTCATAAGTGCACAGGAAACCACTGCGCGAGAGATTGAAATACTTAATGTTGAATTACGTTATTTATCACTCACACCTTGTTAATAAGAGTCATAAGGTATCTTTCGGAATTGTTTTTGAAAATAAATAAATTGTGAGTTGCGGAAATTTTGTGATTGAATTACCAGTTTGGATTTTTGATAGAAAATAAAAGAAAAATAAATAAAAAAATAATGATTTAAACCTAGCAAATCTGAACAAAAAAATACATGTATCATTAATTCATACCTTGTGCCTCTTTGTAGTTCGCCATATAATTTAATACAAGTATTGAGTAGTTATATATTATTGCGTACCTAATGTTTTACCGTTAAACAGCAACACTTAATATAAAAATGGTTTTATTTGATTATCAAACCGCATGGCAAGTGGTACCAAATGAAATTACATGTTTAATTAGAGAAATCGGTTAAGTAATTTAGCAAAAAGAAATTAAACATTTTCATTTCATACGCTTTTGATACTTATTAAATATAGTACATAATTTTATTTATCTATGAATTATAGACAAATGTTAATGCAAATTAAGTTAACTCTATTCAAGTTTATTTAAATTTTAAATTGCTTTTAATTATAATTAACTGTTTATCATTATATCTATTGTTGTTTATCGTCTTTAAATTTGTATTATAGGAATCTTTTGTGTTAATAAGTGATTTTGGAATCTCATTTTGAATCAATTGATATTTAAAGAGTAGTAAAACTTATTACAATTGACTGATCTCCAATTGTTAAATGTCTATGATTCGGGGTGATGAGTAACACACATGCTACCGGAAAACAGTACAAAATTATTACAAACTGCTTTAATTTTAAATATAATTATGTATACTTGGCTAAAAATATTCACAAAACGACATTTAACAATTAATTTCATGATTTAAGATAAGCATCTTCATCTGTAAAAAGTAGATTAAATTCTGGGCGTAAAAAATGAAAAAAAAAAAAAAAATGAATAAATAAATAAAATAAAACTCAATGATTGTTTTACAATTATGGATGAATTGCGAAATAGTTGTAATCTTTGTAGTTAAGCCTTAAAGTATATCATGATTTTGTTAGTTTCATATTTTATTCGAATGTTGGCACACTCCTTAATCGTGCAGGATATATTGTGGCAATATTTTTAGTAATGTACATCATAATGGGCAGCAATGCAAACACGAATTGAAAATGACACATTAATTGATACTTTGATTACAAATTGAATAAAGGCAGAACACAATGCCAATCTTGATACTGCATCAAAATTTATTTCGTACCGATTAATTCGGACCAATTTGTCAAAGTGTCGATGGATAGCGAGTGTGTTTGCGAATGATACAATGTTCATATAGACCTTATTTTCATAATGAAAATCATAAATAAGTAAGAATAATGATAAATAAAAGTATATTAAAAAGTTAAAGGTATTCGTGAGCATACTCAGTTCGTAAAGTGTCACTGACTGTGTGTTATAATCGTTTTTGTAAATCTCTATGAAGATCTGATTATTGATCGTGTTCTGGTACTTCACGTATAAATACATATATAAATATGTTATTTGATAAATGTTTACAGATTAAAGATTACATCTATAAAGTTATATATAATGTAGGTGAAGAATTATATATATATATGTATATCTTTTAAAAGAAAGATTTGTAAGAAGTAAAAGAATTACGAGCGATTGTTCGATGAATGTAAAAACGAAAAAAATAAAATACATGGAAAGAAATATTGCTTTTTAGTTTCATCAATGTGGAACAGTAAAATTGGATAATAAAATTCATTTTATTTACCATTTAAGGTAACGGTTATGCTGATGGCAGTATTAGCCATTTATATTCATTGTGAAATCTTCTTTCAGTGTACTTCCGATCACAGTTCTACTTTATAGAAATGGATAAGTTGATCCTTCGCATTATAAATTAATGTAATAGTTATAATTTATTTTATTTGCAAGATATGTGCAATCTAAGTAATAAAATGTTAAAAAATATTATTTTCAGTAGAACAACATTTTTAAAATGCAACCATTTGTAATCTTTCCAATTGAACTGCATCATATGATAAAAGATAAGAATAAAATGAACCTTTCATCTAAAACTCTTCTCTCAAAGAGTATAATATAAAATTTCACATAAAAATAATGTTATATTACTTATCGAGTCAAGTAAATTTCTTAAAAAAATACGACAATCTCTCGTAACAATGAAACAGGAAAATAAAAATCACAAAAAGGGATGATGCTTTATTTTGTTAAGTGGCCTTAATACGAATACGAGAGATAATGTAACAATGACGGAGAAAAATTAGTATTCTTTTAACAATATTTCATTTCATTTTTCAGTATTATTATTACATACCTTGGCTCGTCAGGTTGCTATCGTAACCCTTAACAGTTCGGTAATGTAGACTCTCTACAACGTTATCAATAGATACTATACCGACGAAATTGCATCATATGAAATAGAAAAAATAATGGTAAAGGAATATCAAACGAAATACTAATCGAAGATCAGGTATCGTATAGTTCTTGAAAAATTTAATATTATTACAGTTATTTATAATAGATAAAATTAATCCTGATAAGCCTATAATTATTTGAAACATTAAATTCTTATTTCAAATTATATAGAATAACATTTTATAATTGCTCTTTTATAAATTAATTTAAAAATATAAAAATTAATCTGTTATATACTTCAAACAGTTTAATAAACATAATAAGAAGTGTCGTAATTAATCATATAGTACGTAACTTTGTATTTATTGACAACATTGGGTTTTTATTACATGTGTAACGATTACACGTTTGATTTTATATATACGTAGATATATTATACAAATGTGCTTTACACGAAGAAATAAATCCAACAGTTCCAAACATTCAAATCTACTTAAATAAAGTTTCAGTTACAAGAAGTAATAATAGTAATAGTAATAATAACAATATCACTAAAATTAGTAATAATATAATAATATTAAGAATAATAATAACAACGCCATTTCTTACGCCGTTATTCATTAGTTTATACATGTCTGTTTTTTCCTTGCAGGTAAATCATATTTGTAAATTTTTTAGTTCGTTTATTGTTTGATTCTCACTATCATTTATCGAAGTCAGAACGGGTAGTCAGTTATTCAAATTACTATAATGGTCTTTTTGGCGGACAAGAATTTATGTGGCAGGATATATTTGTTAACGTAAAAAATATATGTTTTTATATATATATATATATTTATGTAAGTATATATAACAAGATACATTTTCCAGTGACTTTTCGTGATCGCAAGAAGTGTCATTTTGTTTGTTTGTTTTAAGATATCTTATAGTTTTAATTTAATAAATGTCTTTGTTGACTTATTAACCATTATCATTTAACTCGTCTAATTTGTTAATTCTGAACATGTTGCAATCGCGAAAAGGTTGCATTTTTCTTCTTACATGATTTAATTTTAATATGTGAACCCATATCACATCAGTAGAGTTGAAATGCATTATTTTCGCAGTTTCCATTTGATTATAAGTTTAATGTAAAAGTTGCTCGTATTTATGCAAAGGAGAAGGAAGTGTCTTTTGATTTATTTTGTTAAATTTGAAACTTGCAGAGTAAACACGACTTTTGCACAATGCTCAATATTATATTTCTCAGTAATTAGAACAGTCTAAAGTACATTTTATTTATTTGTAACTTGTATATCTAGATGTTCACATTTTAATGAACGTATACAAAAATGTATCATATTGTCAATGTTTGCAGAAAAAGTATAAAAAAAAGTTTTTAATTATAAACCACAGTTGCACTTGTAAATTCATACAAAATAAAAAAATGTATTCAGTCAGAATACCATTAAACTCATGATAAATATCATGACAAAAGATTGTAACTTTTCTTTTGATTGTGCTAATATAAATAACATTTTTTTTCAAACTCACGTTAAACATTATTACACATAGAAAATATGAGAAAAGTTTGTTGATATCATGAGTTTAGATATCAATACTCTGTTTCATAGTTGCATAATAGTTCCCTATATACCTTAATCGAAATGTATTTTACTTCTTTTGACATTATTTTTATATTTATATTGCATTTAAAAAAAAAAGTTTTAAACTACAGCTTATATAAGATTAATGATATGATATTAAATTGATCTGAAAATTCTCTACCACAGTCATTTAATTTTGACAGTATCAATTCAGTATTCGGTGTGAAACCGAGAACTGACCTTTGTTACTTTAAATTATTAGTCTAGTTTAAAGTAAAACTCAGTTGAGAAAGGAAGACTGTTCTAAAATTGTGTATATAAATAAGTATGTTTCACATTCTTATTTTCATTACAATTTAATAACTCGAGTTTAATTAAATTCCGCGTTTTCATTTGCATGAAACCAGCGTAAATGTAAAATGTTCACAGTTTTTTTCTTTATTTAATATTATCAATACGTTTATCATTTATATATTAACTTTCGCATGAAAAAGTTGCCATTCCTTTATATGAAAACTCTAACGACCACATTTACATTTATTAATCATTCGATTGAAACGAGTGAATTTAATGCCAACACGTTATTGGTAATGATTAATAAAATAATTCATCCATTTTATAAGCTAATGTCAACTGCATCAGCTTTTACGATAAATCTGAAACTGTGTACTCATTACCATGCATATAGGTATATAATTTGTGTTTAATTTTGTGTTTATTTAATCAAAGCCTGTACGCATACAATTTGTGTCTATTTATTGACGTGTTTCTACTATTTTGCAATTGTCGAACCGACGGAGTGCCTCAAATTTGTCATTCTTAATTTGATCAATAGTTTGATTGATTACACCGCGTTCGCCCGGACACTCATTTCGTACCTCGAAAAATACCAGTTTTTTGAATTGTCTTACGAAAATAACGCTCCCATTCAATTAGCTCGTTCATTTGAGACACCCAAGGTCCTTACACTTAGTTTGTTTATATAATACGGTATATACTTATAGATAATTCATAAAATGCACCATTTTATCAGTATTTTAGAGTATTCTGTATTTTTGCTTCATCGTTAGTGTCTAGGTTTGCTTCATTGTCATTTTGAGATTACGATCGAAACGCGACATGTTACGTCGTAAACGATATATGTACATACGGAATCGTAAATATTTACATAAAGCATACCACGAGGGTACAACCGAACGACGAATTTTTATCTTTCGTAAAAAAAAGGTAATCACGTTCACCGCCACCGCCGGGGATGACACCGGGAAAGTGTCTCGTATAACGTAAAGAAAATTTTTCATTAAATAACAATAAACTTTAGTTGCTTTAAAAAGTTTTGCTGAGAGCTTTTTATTGTTATCGGTACATTTCTTCCTTCGTGACATCGGCGAACAAGTGGGGGGAAAAACGTGACCATTACAAATATCTGATTTATTGTAAAAGAAAGGAAATAAATAAAGAACGCTCACCGTCAATGATCCAAGTTGACGTGGAATCGACCAAGTTGCCTTTTTCTTCCCGCAAATGAGCTCCATTTTTTTGATCAATTGCAAAACATTGGTACGAAAGACGGTTGCTATAAGCTCAAAAGAACAATGTCGTGTCACACTCGATGATTTGATTATTTCAGTTTGATTCTTCTGCTCGGCGACATGTCGATAATGTTCAACTGTGCTATCATGTTCATTACCTCGTGTTTACTTCAAAAAGGACACTACATTCAGTAAAATACACCACGTATATTATTCAGCCTTGCAAATGGATCCGAAAGAATTCAGAGAGAAACGGGTTATAGCGCGAATTCGTGTTCATTTACTTCTTCTGTTCAATAGTCGTCGTCTTGCTCGAATAATCTTGATACGGTTAACATTTATGGAAGATACAGACACAATAATACAAATTCCATCGTGTTGTTTTGATCAGTCTTTTATGCTCCTCCGTTGTACATTGTTCAGTATGTGTTTTCAAAGAGGAAATAAGTCGATGAACAAATCGGCGTGCTTCGACAGTTTGCTCCATTCACTATATATAACTTTATTCAGCGTTACGATCCCGAATAACAGTTCGCGTCCTCCAAACAGTATTGTTATTATCATTATCATATAACTAACAATAATAATAATAATATTGTTGTCATTGTTGTTATTGTCAATGTTATTATCATCACCATTATTCCGAGTGAATTCCCTTTGACCGGACGAAAGTATGCATCCTTCTTCCTCCCGAAAGCATGTTAATAACAATAACAATTGTTCGTAAACAGGCGACTGCGCCACCCAACAAGGGCGATGGGCAATCCCCGCCTGCCCAATAAACGTATTATTATTATTCTTATTATTTCCATTTTTTTTCACTTTATAAAAGATAATAATATTATTATCATTATTACCATCACTACTACTACTATTATTACTATGATTATTTTCCATTATTATTATTATTATTATTATTATTATTATTATTACTATTATTACCGCTATCGTTCGAATTAGTGTATATCGTAATTAGAATTGTCGATTGCCTAGTTAATTATAGTCATCAATCGGCGGATCGTCTTGTGTACAGCTGGATCGCGAACTACAATTCTAATTACAATGCAAAATTCCGTCAATCGAGAATGTCCATTTGGTAATACATATAACTTGGAACCTTAAATGCTACCTGAAAGTTCTCATAAACGATGATTCATAATAATACCGCAATTACAGTTACGCTTCTACGAACAGTTTCCGAATCGTTATAAAAATTTCGATATGCTAAACCCTGTTGCAAAAATTGCACAACTCGTTCTTGCAACAGGGAAACTGATCCGCCGAGGTCAAAGTTCGAGAAAGAAATCGTCCAATCGAGATCGTACCTTCTGCTTCTTTTTATTCTTTGCTTTTCCTCTGTTCTCCTTGTCTTCTTCTTCTTATTCTTCTGGTTTTTTTTTCTTCATTTTCTTTTGTTGTTGTTAAATTATGGTCGTATAATACTTGGACAGTAATGAAAAAAGAATATAATACACAGAATTAATCTCAACGGCAGCAAAAAATTGTAACAAAAAGTATGGTATCTTCGTCGCGTGCCGTGATCGCTTCCCCATTCGCACTCGGGACATCTTATTACTGTTTGCCAGATTTCTTGTTCGATCGGTCACCTGAAACAGATCATACTCCGATTATGTTCACTGGCAACGAACCAAGTATTCGCTTCAATGAAGCCGGGATCTTGATCTTGAAAGGGGTCGTTCGCTACTTTTGTAAGGTCGATGCACGTTACTTCAAACAAGAGAGAAGCTCTGTTTAGACATATTTTATTTCTACTCATCTGTGATAACAGATTTTATTTTTTTTCAAGTGTCGTAAATCAAGGAATTGCACACGTGAAATATCGTTTTGGCGTTTCTAACATTTCGATTGAGAAATGTTGGTTTAATAGTAAAAATGATTAATTGTTGTAAGGTATTGGACATTGCAAAATTTATGATTAATAATAAAAATTGACCTTTAGATATAAAATTCTTTTACAAAATATACTTTAAGTGACATTTTGTCTATGAATAGAGGGTTGCATTGTGATTTGAAATACGCGATATTGCAGGTAAACAAGAAATAACTTTAATTTTCAAAAAGCAATGAAAAAATCATAAACTTTATATTTGTTTATAATATAAAGTGTGATGGACAATTGTAAAATATGATCTCGACGAGTTTATTATATGTGGGATGTGTCAACTAATAAATTCTACTTAAACTTAATCAAAACAGATTTTGTTCAATTTCGCTAACTTTTAACTGAGATAATACATCAAAAATTGGAATAGACAAGAGTGGAATAATGATGCAGAAAATGTTATCTTTCAATTTATCTATAATTTATGACAAAAGAAAGCAGGAATAAGTCACTCGTCATGATTACAAACTGCCAGTGTTATTTCCACTTTATTTTATTTATAAGAAAATGTATACAAAGTGGAAAAACAGAAAGAAAGTGATTTGTCAAATATATTAAATGCTTTGGTGCTTGAACAGAAAAATGTTCTGCAAAACTCAAATATCGTATCATACCAACGAACGAAAAACAATTGAGGACAATTAAATTTTTTATTAGCACGAATTGCTTTTGTGTCGAACTTTTGTTAACTGCAATTCTGTTACACCATTTGTAATTTAATTCACGTGTCCCTCCATTTGATTCAATAAAATGTATTTTTGTTACGTTAATGCACGAACATTTTTGTAACATTTACATCTCCACAATAAAAACGACATCAAAGGAGAGTGAACCTACAATTATAAATATAATTTAATTCAATCTGAGTGAAATAACTAGTTGAAATATTTCACGTCAAATCGAGAGCAAGAAATTACTACAGTTGGTCATAATTAAATTTTAATTTTAATTATGTTTCGGATCAATACAGAATGTAGATGTGAACTTTTCAATTGAACCTAATTGATTTTCATTTACCATTCATTTTAATTCTCAATCAACAGTTATCACGTACAAATTCTTTGCTTAGACAGATTGTTCTATTACTCTTTAATCTACTCGAACATTTGCATTTGATAATTATAATATTTTCACTGAGAAATAATGTTTAACAAATTAATGACCCAAGAACATTCATTAAAAGAAATTGAAATAATATTTTTTCTTTACTTTCATTTTACTCAACAAATATTATCAACTTTACATTGCGGCTTTCTCATTTTTTACAGTTTCTCAGACTTTAACGAAACTTTGCAGTCGCAAGAGAACTCAATCCAAATCTGCGCTTAGTTTCTCAGAAACTCAAAGATGATCAAAACTCCGCTACAATTTGTACAGTATTTTTACGTTAATTTTTACGAATTTGTTCTCTCAGTGTAAACACGTATGCGAAATCAATAAAACGTTTATTTATGGAAAAGAAACGGGAAGGGAAAAAGAAGGTTTCATGTACATTTAATCAGTTTGTTGATTGCATTTGCGTTAGTTGAAAATTGCAAAATTTCGCAATCTGAATTAAGTGGATTTCACCGCTTGAATGAATGTTAATCGAAAAGCGTACCTTTGGCGCTCTTTTTCGTGTTTGTCTCGGATTTGCATTTCTTTCCCATGCGCCGCGTTTTGTCGCAAGTTGGATCGCTGTCCTCTTTCAGCGTGTCTAGTCTGGTTATCGTGCCGTTCTCGCAAATACTCCATTGACCCCTTTCGTAGCGACATGCTGCTCCCGCCGCCACGCATATAATTAAATATTGATTAATGCTTTTTTACGTCCTCTTTATTTCGTGCGCAATAATTCTCTCAAAAATTATCGAATTACACGTCCTGCCGCGCTAAAGTTATATTGCCCGGACTCGTATATCCCAGGTGATTTAACATGCGCGGCTGGCTGGCATTTATTAGCCGAATAATAAATAACAGTTGTAATAGAGATGTGTCGGTGGTTATTATTTATTTCAACACGCAATTCGCAACACGTAGAGCGAGATGTGAAGCGTAATCAATAAATGTGAACTGAAAGAAACTTTTACTGATAACATAAGGATTGATGGCTCAGAACATTGCAATGCTATAAACCGACGTGTCTATTATTTGTTGCGAATATTGTGTATTATCAATGGCGCGCTTCGGTTTAATTAAAGTATTATTATTACTGTTGCATTTACAGGCGGTGTTTATTTCATTTAATTTCACGACAATCTTTCTTCACCCTTGCTCGAATCTGCTAATCATCGTTTTTTGTCGTCAAAAGAAGAACGTTTGTTACTTGATTATATTAAGAATGTTAGTAAATTTTATTATTCGATATTAATCCAAAATGTAATACGAATATTACAATTTTGCAAATAATTAGCTTGGATATTTAAAAAAAACATATTTTTTTCTAATTTTGTTTGCTTAAAATATATTTGAATAATATAACATTTAAATATTGTTAAAATTATTGCACTAATTGAATTGTAAAAATGGTAGTATGTACTTATTCGAATAGTTAAACAAAGTCTCTTAAAACTCTTCAAATCTTTTATTTAAGTTAACCCTTTTTTCTTTGTTCTTCGATAAAAGTTTAGAATTCTGTAAACATTTAAGTTTTTCATTTATCACTGAAACAAATATTAAATTAACTCTGAATGTTCAATTAAATAAAGTATCAGCTGAAGTTGAGTTAACGTTGATAATTGAATGTTGAATGTTATAAATGTTTCTATTGAAATTAATGATCCAATGCTCATACAGTGATTAATTAAAAGTTAAATTAACCTTAAAATGCTTTCAATGAGTTAGAATTAATTGCCAATTATGAAACAAAATAGAATATAAAACTACTAAACATTTAAACCCAAAATTTAAGCACAAATTTAACACTTTTATTAAATCTTTTTTTTTAATTTTTATCGACTTCATTGAATACATTTATTTAATTTAGCTGAAATAATTTCTTAATTGAAGTCAGTTGCATTCAAATATTATTCAAATAAAAACTTTCTCGGGTTTACTGATTGCATAAATCTATAAAATTTCTAAATTAATCTCATTTATTTACAAACAAAAATGTCAAAGGGAGAGATCACAACGAAAGTGAGTTAAATATAATATAATGTCTACCTTTTTTGCACTTCTTCTGAATGGTCTTGGTTTGATCGCATTTATTGTCGCCCTTTTTCAAGCTCAGCGTTCGCGTCCGCGTGTTAGTCTTTGCGTCGCATTCCGACCATTGACCTTTGTTGTATCTGCACCGTTCTTTAGCGGACGCTGTGAAAGCGGAAATGAAATCATGTGGAACGCAAGCTCGAATTGATATATATATATATAATACATAAAGTAAAAAGTCATAATCAAAAGCAAATTGTCGCCAATATGTGTATAAAATATGGATAGCAATTTGTAACCAAGTTAAGGTATAACACCTAAAATGGATGCGCCCTTGCTGCGAGCAAGAGCACTGATGGCAAAAGAGTATGAAGCCTGACATTGTGATAAAATTTACAATTACATTTAACATAAACAATATATTAACTAATTGAATTTCAATTATTAAAACGATGTTTTTCTTATATTTATATTTACGAAAAGTTAATAATAACGGTGTTATTCAAATAATTATATTTATTTGAATTTACATTATTTTAAGAGTAAAGTTATCAGGAATAAAGTTGCTAAACAAAATTAATTAAAAGTTTCAATAGTTAAACATTGTTATTAACTTTTACGTTAATGAAGAGTGTTTATGAGAATAAGGTGTAAACATTCATTATTTTAAAGTGATGAAAAAATGTTGGCTTGATTTATTACCTCGTTCTTTGGTACCTCGAACAGTTCGCACAAGCACCTCTTTGTCATCCTCTTCCCATAAGTCTGATTCCCCATTTGTCGCGGCAATCATAACTAATAGGGCGACTGCTACTGTTATCAAACTCCACCACAGTTTCATTTTGCTTTGTGTTCTGAAATAGAAGGGAAATTTTATAAAATTTACGCAATCAACTCCTAGTGTTAGTTCCTATCTTTTTTTTCAAATTTATCTCTATTATTTGTCATTAATTCTGAGGAGATATCGTCGTTGTAATAATATTTGAACTTGTACTTTTATTTATTTTCCATTTTCCATAATTTATAACAGAAATACTGTTTTTGTCGAGAAGTATTTGAAGTATTAAAATAAAAAATATATAGAATTTTACTAAAACTCGTTTAAAATCCTCATATTTTATAGTGAAAATAAAAATGTTTACACTTATTAATTAATCAATGAGAGAAAGTTTTTTAAATGTATATTTAATACTATGGTATTTTATACAATCGCCAACTTCATTGTATTATATTATTTTTATTAATTAATTGAAGTGAGATTGACATTAGAGTTTGACGAAGACAAATATATTTTTAGTCGGTGACGTAGAATGGTGGTAAAGCGCCTGACTGGTAACTGTAAGGTAACGAATTCTATTCTTTGATAACGAAATCCTTTTCGTTATTGATTTAAAACGTATTATATACATTTTGTTATGTCATATTGTAAATAATACTATAAATGCACACTTATCCCCAAGTTATTATAAAATATAGTAGTCACTTGTAATAAATTTCTCTCAGTTTACGTTGAGAATACAATATGTTGTTGTTTCAAGTTAGATTAAAAGATTAAAAGTAAAGCTTAACGACGTAACGTTAACGTCGTGTACGAAATGATGATAGAGTCACCCCAACGTTATCACAATAGCAAAATAAGTAGGTCAAACCCAAAGTGATAAGACCAGACTTTGATCTAGCAAAATTTGATTAATTTTCTCAAATAAACAAATTTATCAGGTATAAGTAGATGAACCCTAATGACTAGCATCATAATATCAAAATAATTCATAAACTATAGTAAATTATAAATGATACAAGATTTAATATTTTTTAATTCTTTAAGTTATATTGTAATTTGATAAAATTAATAAAACGAAATCATATTAAATTTAATATTCATAAGTATGCATCTAAAATGTAAAAACTCTGACCAACAATTATAAAATCCATCAACCTTATAGTAATTTAGTGATATAAAGTCAATACATCGAACTCCTTGTAAATATAAAATCGACCATGAAAAGTGAACATGGTATACAACACACATACTATAAATGGTTCGCAAAGTCGATTTTTGTGCCAAAAGTATTTAGTAGACTTTCTTTTAATGGGCAACAGGTCCAAAGAAGGCATGAGTCCGGTTGAACCACTATTGTTAGCTGCTCTAGAAGATAATGCCACGACCGAAGAACAGCATTATCGTGTATATGTTTGTACTACTGCAACTCAATTCTTTGCAATTGCTTCAAAAATGTTGAGCCATTGAAAAACATTATATAAATCAACGCTAATATAAGAAAACCAATACATAATTTATTTTATAAATAAATTAAATTATTTTTTAAAATAAAACACCTTTTTAATTGCGATAAATATAATTATGTAACACTGCAGCTAATTATATACAATTTTATTGATTACAAGTAATGTTTATAATTAATTATAATTTAAAACAGCTTTTAAAGTTCAACGGAAATTTGAGTATTGTGAAATAAAGTAATTTTATTCTCAATTAATTTACAAATCTAGTTTCACTAGTATTTCAAATAACATGTATTCATATTTAATAAATTATACAAATCTTGTATAATATTTACCTTTCACTCCTTTCTATTCGCATGTTTTTAGTCTTTTTGTTTCAAAATAGTCTGAATTTTAAAAGGATTCTTTTAATAAGAAAAAATACTATAGCTCGAACAACGAGCACTCAAATCAGAACGTATAGTACTACTGACATTACAAATTTTTCCACAAACACAGGCGGAAAAGTTAAGAATATAAATTTACATTTTACAGTACGATTTTATCCTACAAAATAAGCGACATATATAACAATAAATAAGTAACAATCAGGGTTTTATGGAACAATTTTTTTTCAAATGAAAAGTTAGTTCACTTTAAAAAATCCAACATCTATATATATACACAATATTTACTAGTATAGTTTAAATATTTCAATAAAAATTATGAAATTGAAATATTTTAATTAAAAATTATTTCAAACTTACAAGACATATTTTAATGATATTTATAAACATTAAAATAATAAAAATAAATAAAATAGCGTAAATAAATAGTGAAGTGATATTAATCAATTTTCGTGAATACAAACTCAAAGAAATTTATTCATAGTCGTTACAATATTTAATAATAACTTATAGATATGTGAGAAGGGCGTAGCTTATAATTTTTCTTATTGCAGATATTTGTAAATCAGGCCATAAAGTTATGAAAATATGTGTGGCTAATGATTTGTATTTGGAGTTCTATTACTTTATAGTGACATTTTTTTTCGAAATACCCTCCGAATTCTTATAAAATAATATGATGGCAACGTAACTTGAAACAAGTTAAATGAAACGAATATCAGTTTGACGACGACCATTAGTTAATACAAAAATGTTAACACGCTGAATTGAAAGCTCCTTGCGCGATTGTTAATTCAAGGAAGTACATCCGAGACGGGAGATCCAGTTTTTCGCAACATTTGTCTGGACGGAAACTTTCTTAACTTTTTTAAAGCGCATTAGTTGAAAAGAAAGTCGAAAAAATAAACGGCGCAGTTGACGGTTTGCGTCTTTTATTTACCCTCGCGTTGTTTCGAAAACATCAGATACATTTTCACGAAGGAAACTCGATCGATTTATTTCCTCCCCGAGGTGTTTTCAGCGACCAACTTGTGTCACCACAATAAACAATGCAAGTAATTTTATGTCGCGCTATTTCACAGTGGCGCAAAATAATCGCCATTTACGCCGCGCGTTATTATTGACCTATAAAAATGCATCCATTTAATGCGCTTCGATTCAAAAGTGAAAACTTGCCGCGCCGCGAAAGAAAAATACAGAAATCCAAACCGTCCAATAAACACCGACCGAAGTTCTATTTAATTAGACCCGCATGTATTTCAGTTTTTTGTTCGTTTTTCCCCCCTTAAGCCCCCTTCCCCTCTGGTTCTATTCTTCTCCTGTGCATTTCACATACTTTTCTCTTACATTTCATCAAAATAATTCCTTTTATACTACGAAACTTCATTTATATATAAACATGTCCGTAACATCCAGCACGTTACATCCCACCAGAAAGTACCTTTACTTTAAAATAGTTATTAACCCAAATAATAACTATAGGCGTTTAATAGCAGTCTCTTTTTAGCGCTTATTATTCTATTTGAAGTTTAATGTAGGTTCAAGGTGACCGCAATAATTTTTAAAGGAAAATATTCATGCTGTCAGACTGCAAATAATATCTTCATTTTTGCGACAGCGGAAACAGTGACTAAAACATTTTCAAACCAGCAACATCTTCTATTAAAGTGTGCATCGTAGAGTTGTTTGATATTTATTTAAATTATGTTTAGAATTAAACACTTTTTGCGTTATTATTAATTAATTGATTTTGCCAAATAAAATATTATAAACGATTCGGAAAAAAATGTATGGTAATTATTGGATATAGTACCCCCCCCCCCCTAACCTATGATTTTGGCCCATTTTTGGCCAATAACTTTTGAACGGCCAGGTTCCGCGCTCCAATTTTTGCGGATTCGTAATCAGCGCGAAAAAATACATCGATTTCAAAAAAAAA
>JABFPN010002713.1:0-20969 GCA_022817305.1 Leptoteleia sp. ZL-2020 | reverse complement strand
ATACGACAGAATCTGTTGTCATTCGGCTCTTCCGCAATGCTGGGCCAATGCTGTCTGCCGTATGCTGGCAGCCAGTACTGGCCCAAGCTTGGGCCGTTTGTCAGTGCTGGCAATTTCCACATGGGTACTTTGATATTTAGTGTTCTGAAAACTTATATAAAACAACTGAAGAAGGATTAATAAAATAATTTAATTTATTTCAATTGTGATATGTACGACAAAAGCGAATTTTATGGTAATTTCTGAATGAAAAATAAATTATATTCTTTAAAATATAATATTTAATAATACTTATTGAATAACTTCAATTCAAATAGAATTTAATTTACAATTGCTTTTTTTACAAGTGAATTATTCGTTTACAATTATCTTAAGAAATAAAATAGGTTAATAAAATAAAATACTGTGTACTGGTGTTTGTCAATTTTATTTTCTTCTATAGCATACAAAATTGTATAAATGGAAAAAAATCTTAAATCTATTTTGTTTCTAACAGCAAAAATGAGTATTATTTGGCACATTCTGAGATTTTTAAGATTACAATCTTAAATTCTTGTTCTAAAAAGTATAGCATCTACACCGTATAATATTGTAATACAAAATATATTTAAAGAAAAATTAATTTCTTTATTTACATAGTTTATTTAAGTCTTAGTAACAGCTGTGCTTTGTAACAAGTGAAAATAAAAGTGATAAAAAATTATAAAATCAAATAATTTATTTAGAAAATTATTGAAAATATTTCTTAAAGTAATACCACGTTCATCTTAAATAAAAGTAATCATCATAATTTCTGATAAATAATAAATAAAATAATTTGCTGATAAATAATTGAATACGTAGTATGCTTTCAGAAAACGAATAATTAAAATTATAGTCTTCTTAGAAACAATAAATTAAAAAGTTATAAATGTACAAAAAGTAACTTGTAATAAAAATAAATTAGAAATATTATAACTATAATTTTATTATACGTTTTTACAACATTCTTCTTATTATATTGACAATTATACATGCCATAAAGCTTCTTTGTTATGTTTTACAATACACTATGAATTTTGTCGCAGAAATTTCTACTTGTTATATTAAAAAAGTAATATATGAATGTTTTAATAAAACATTGCCAAAAATTGTTTAACGTATAATATATATATATATAATTTGCATACGTAAGAGTATATTATAATTTCGCATATGTACATTTTTCTGTTTTTCACATGTTTGTCTTATGGTTGTATTATAATAAACAATTTAATTATAATTTAAATATTTAATAAATAAAAATAAATATGTAATAAGTAACAATAAAATAAAAAAAAACATGTCATATATAAATTTATCATGTATAAATTATACAAAATAATATAGTCATAGTTAACATTTAATTGTGTTTAGTATCTAAGTAAACATGTAGCTTTGGTTTTCATACTGAGTGGACTATTAATGCGATATATTAATGTTTTGTGAGTAAATCATGTCATTTAATTTTTATGATAATTCAATTCGTTAATATTTTTGATTGATTTTAATCTTGTAATATTTGTATTTATCAGATACCATTGAAACAAAATTGTTCTAGCTATTCGTTCCAAGTTATTAGTTATTTCACTGTCAAAGTATTAGTTATATATGTTTTGCACATAAAATTCAGATAAAAGTGCTAGTATCGTAGCCGTAACATTCTTTTCAAGTGAATAAGCATAATTTAATTTCATCACTAAAAATTGTATCAAACTATCCTAGTAAAAATAAAATATACGGTGCATACATGTTTTAACAATTGCATATAAGAAAATAAAAAAATTATATATAGACATATATGTTTTTGGGATATGCATGGTCGATGTATGGCAATAATTAATATAATATTCTATATGGTTTCAATTATTTCCTTATATTGAAATCAGTTATTACTATATATCAATCATCGTATATGTCCCCATACATACGTGGCTTACATGACCATATATGAATTAAGAAAAAACATACATGTCTATGTATGAATTTATTTTCTTATATAAAATTATTAAAACATATATAGAACAAATAGGTTTCATTTTTACTAGGACATCTATTATATTTTAGTCCACTTTTTAATTTGACACTGTTGAGCATCGTCTAAAAGCTCAATACATAGTGGGTAGTTAATACAACGTGCCACATAACAAACTAATGACTATTGTTCTTATGGCTTATTTATACTTATTCTTGTTTTAAAGAAAATCATTTAGTTTGAAATGTCATTAATATACCGAGGTAAAAATTTGAATATGTTGGAGTTAATATGATCTGGATATACATTAATTACCTGTGCAGTGACATTTTATATCCAGTAAAACTTTATAGACGATTTTTAAAAATCATTTAGATGTAATAATTTTATACTGTAAATATCTACAGTATTAGGGGTTTAATTCTCATGTTCGAATTCATCTGAAAGTACTATACTATTTAATCTTGATATTGTGAATATATTTATAGTGCTGTATAGGAAACTGTAATGTAGACATTTACAAGGGCCTTGTCTGTATTATTACTGTACACACAATTACTTTATAGAGCTTTGGTTGTGTAATTCTTAGCCCCTTTCATTACTATTTGTTCCAAATATTCATCTATATTTCCACGAATACGTCTTTCAACAACGTATCATTCAATTAATGCCCATTATGCACTGAGGAATTAAAAATTAAAATAATGAGCAATAATTAAAGCAATAGAAAATTGTTAACAATAGCAATTTCTCTTAATTCCTAATTGTTATTTTCGTCATTATATAAATACTTCCAATCGTTAACATAAATAACGATAGTTACTTGATACTATTGTAAATAACAATAAAAGTGTAATTTGAAAATTACTATTGAAAATTAATAAAACATAAATTGCACACAAATATGCACATTCCAAAGTACTTCCTTTTTCAGTACATAAATTTTCGGAATTATCTGAACTATTTCTCTATATCCTTTCTTTCGAAAGATCAATTATCAGTAGTAATAATGTTTGTCATCGTGAGACGCAGGGTATCCTCCGTACGGCTGATGATACTGTTCACCGTGAACATGGACGTGAACTGGCTGCTGTGGCGATGACCATTCATGGCCATGAACGTAACCTTGCGGTTGCCAACTCGTGTAGAATTTAGCAAAAATGGTACTTAACTTGAGCACCAATAAAACCATACCTGCAAATAAAAAGTCATACAATTAGCAAACAAACAACTTTTTCCAGTACCATTTCGGTCTGCAGTGACAATTAAAATCGTTCATTTGCAACTTTAAGCTGTGCCTTAAAAGAAAGGAAACTGAATCTGTAAACATTTTTATTTTTAAATTTTATATCCCGTAAATTGAAGTTTTTATGAACTACTTTGTATAATAATAATTCAAGTAAAATTTTAATTAAATTTATTTAATTGATTTAAAGTAAATTTGGCATATAATTTTGTAAGCTATTTATATAACAATAAATTTGTGAAATTTTGTTACGGAATGCTTTGCATGTATAACATTAAATCGTAATGCTATTTATTTTTATTGTGTTTACATGCCGTCTAGAATTTATTATAGAATATTTTCTAAAGTAGTAAAGGGAAAATATATTTATATTTATTTGCATATTTATTGGGGAAAGTATAATATATACAACGTCGGAATGCATATTAATCAAGAGCTTTAATCAGGGCGAAAAATTACGTTCATATTGTTCATCTTAAAAAAGAGAAAATTTCTTTTCGATCTAAATTTCAGTTTAACTTAAGATTTCCATTATATTGTAATTTTATTAACTTTTTTCAATTTAATGATGATTTTAAAAATAATCAATAATCAAAACAATAAATTTAATAATCAATTTAAGTGTATTTATATATGTTTATCGTGAGGATTAAAATTATATTATCATAATTTGCATAAATATAACTAGAATATATTTAACGTTACCATATTTTTCATTATAAATTTATCTTATTTTTAATATATTATAAATTAAACTTATAAAATATTTTCAGTTAATACAAATATCTATTCTTATGTGATTTTTATACAAAAACTCGCTTATTATTAAAAGATGCCGGTTATTATATCCGAACAGTTTTTAGACTTTGAAATTAACATATAAATGTAAGTTATTTTCTTTATGACTATGATCACGCGCAGTTAAAAATAATGGACATATTATAAAAACACAACCTTTTAAATGTGGTTATGTTTAAATAAAACTATTAATAACATTTTTAAAATTATTTCGTTTAAATGCTACAAAAATTTTTTTTTCATAAAACAACAGTTGGTTTTACAATGCATCAATTGTTAATAGTAAAATTTATTCTCATAACAAATGGATCTATTATTTAAAAGTATTAAAAAACGTTTGTTTAGAATTACAGGTTGATTACAAAGGTGTTCAAATAAATTAAATAGTCATTAACATTAACTTTCATTAACAGTAACTTTTTTGTTAAAAAAAAAATGGAAGTTCAGGAAAGTGTATCAAGTTTAAATAAATATTGACCAAGCCGGATGTATACACACAAAGAAAAAAGATTTATTACAAAAAATAAGTGTGCACACTGAGAAAAATGAAAGAGTAAAAACTGCCACACTTTCTGACATTCTAGTACTTTAGTCCCAATATTACGAACATAATCAGACAGTCTGGTAAACGATGCCGTATTTTTAGTACCAGTTATTAGAATTTTGTACCTCTTGTCACATTTCAGAACACACAGTTTCATACACGAACGCGCGCAGAGTCCAATATTGCAATGCCAATTTTCTCTGTACGGTGATGCACTTATATAATATGAAGAACTTGAAAAAAGACTCAGATTAAATAAATCGTAAATGGGACTGAATTATTTTTTGAAAAGTTTTTGCTTATAGCAACAAGTGCACGTTAATAGACACCGTTAATCTTCTTTGGTATAAAACAAGTACCGTTTATTCTTACCGATTAGAAGACTCTTCAAAGAAATTGCGGTGAGCACCGCCAGCATCGTCATCATTACTCCCATTTTGTATATCATCGGCATCAGCATAAATTGGATTCTTTTGTGTCCACCGAATGTCCTCCCTTGCACAGTTGATCCGCCTGATAAGAGAGCAATAATTAATATTTTTCAACATCATAAAACATGCGAATACATCATTTATTAAAATACAAATTACAACAATAAACAATATTCTGTATAACTATATAAAGCGCTGTTGGTTAAACTTAAATAGATGAGTTATTCACTTTCAAATCATGTAATTAATTACTTAATAAATTATCACGACAATGACCTCGAATTCGAATATACTTGCAGGAATTTTAATGCCGCTGTAATGATATCTGGTTAGATCCAAGTGGTTTGTCACCACCAAGGAGGAGTCAACGATGCGTTGACTTATTTAAAGAAATTTGTTTGAAAATGAAATAGCAAATATCTTGTTATATACTGTATTTAAGTTAGGTTGATATTTAATACTTTCTTTTGTTTCCTTTCATTATTTGAATTAATTTAAGTTATAAAAATAATATTTTTTAAGCTAAGAGATATTTATTTTGTACCTCGAGACAATAAATTTAATTAATTTATTGAATCATAATTTTTAAGTCGATATTTTGAACCTATTGTACAGGATATTAAATCAAAAATTTGCAAAACTTGATTCAGGTAATAATCGTAATTTTATAGTAATAACAAAGTTTTAGATTAATAATAAAAATGATACAGAATTTAAAATTAAGAATTAGCTTAGCAAAAAGATTAACAGAATACAATTTTTTATTTTAAATTATCTATAATTCTCTTTCAAATCATAGGTGATATTTTTATATGTGAGTCAATAATAATTTAGTAAACTAGCAAATTGTGTTTATTAATAATGAATTATCAATAATTTTGCTTTTATAAACAGTTTTATTTTGGTAATTAAAAATTTACGAAGAAAATGGATAATAACAAATCATAGACAGATTTTTTATTTACTAGAAAAATAAAATAAAAAATAAAGCAAAATTATTAAACGATAACATTTATTTTGTACAGAGCTATTTGTTTGGCATTATATATAATACATGAGCTACTTTGCACCAGCTTTCCACTCTCAAACAATTTTTGGGTATATTACGTTTGCAGGCATAGTTATAAGAAAGCATATAGAATTACATGTATACTTTTTTTCAAGAAATATTATATCAACACGTACAACCAGTATTAATAATGCCGTAAAAAAGGACAAAAATGATTAAGAAAATAAATTAATAAAAATTAGAGCAAAAATTATTCGTCTCATCCCGAGAAAAATCATTTGTAATTATATATAAAAATGAGTTGTATCCTGTTCCAACTTTCTTTCTAAAAAGAATAATACGAGTGAATGCAAAATTGGACAGTAGAAATACATACGTCGACGTATTCATATTCTTCTTCCTTTCATAAAAATATATTCTTCAATAAATCTCAACTAAATTCTAATTAACCAAATTCAGAATTTGTAAAATATCAAACAATACCCTACGATGCATTCCTCAGGATGTAGCGTGTACAGTATCGTTACACCTTGCTTAACAGACTGCACTTAGTAAGTCATTTTTTAAATCTAAATCGCCTAAGAAACCATTTTCTACAATTTATACAGCAGATCCCTGTTAACTGCAAAGTAATTAAACTAACGCTTTTTTTTCCTTTCATTAACTCCTGCTTCTGTTTTCTCCCTGCGTTATTATTTTTTCATTAATTATTACACTTACCGCAATTCTAACAAATGAACCAATTCATTAAAAAAACAAATTGCAAACTAATTGGAGAACAGATCAGAACAGTAGTCTACGCTAAATAAGCGCCTTCGTCGGGAAGCGATAAAGTTATCGTTTCGCACGAAAGTGGACGAATAATCTTCCAACTTGATCCCGTGGTAGCGCTAATAATCAACAAACCCCCTATCAACCAGAAACACTATCAAAATGTTGGAGGCAGCAATTTCACGAACGCGCCATACATCAAACCGAGCGCTCAACGTAAATTACATTTAATCGGTACTCGATTTTCATTTTTTTGCGTACGCGCAAACTGGTTCTATCGTTTTTGCACCAACCTTGACGATCGGCGTGACCAAAAAGTCGATCCGCGCTTTGCGGAACCAGTCCTGAATCCGCTACATCGTTGGTCCGGTTGGTTCCAGCGGCGAATGCCTCGGCAGTCGAGGATGTTCTTGCGCACGCGATCACAAGCGTCGCGAGGCATACAAGGCAAGAAACGTTTCGTTTCATCGTCGATTGCTCGCTATCTCCGGTCAGGTCGAGTCGTCGATCATAGAAACCGAGTCGGATGATTTTTCAGCGCGAGCCAAGCGACGAGCTAGCTTTGCCACTGTAACGATCGTTGCACTAGGTTCCCCGGCGCGATCCTCGATTATAAATCATGTTGGCGGATGTGCACGCGGCTCTTTCGGCCGCCCGATTTGAACTTGGAGTAGAAGTTACGTACCGCACCGTACGATAGAAATATTGATACTCTGCGCATTTCGGACGCGCAGGTCGTCGTTCGTATGCCCCGTAAGGCCCACTCCACTGTCCCCGATATTTTCGATTGTACAAACAATTCGCGCAAATCAATGAGCTTTCCCTCTTGAATGCCGGCGTATCATTGATATAATAACACACATTCCGCTCGACTTTCACCAGATTTTAGCCGTAATCGGACGGGACGGCCTTTGAATTTGATCAGGGAATTCTTTTTTTTTTGTTTGTTCTTTCTTTCTCTCACACGTGCGGATGCCGCTGAACTTTTGACGACGCGGAGCTAGGTTTGGGAAAAGAAATTTAAAGGAATTGAGTTCGATGCCAGGAATGGCAGTTCATAGGAGACTCTACGGAGGGATTGTAATTAGATATTTGGGTGAAATTTGGGGAATATTCATTAGGCCTTGGGATTATAACGGTTTGGGAGTGTTTGACACTTTTCGTGTGGGACTCGCGTCGATGATTGATTCGCTCTGAGATGATTGTTTGTTATTTGAGTTCAACCGATTTCAGATATATTTGTTTAATGTTAGGTTTGTGGTATTGTGATTAATTGAAAATTAAATCAGTTGGATCATTGGTCTAGTTAAAAGTTTATTTTCCAATTTTGTTAAAAAAAACAATGGCTTCTGATATTTGGTATTCGCATTATTTTTTAAGATATACTTATGATTATTAGTTATTGCATATCGAAATAAACAATAAAAGTATTAAAATGACCCAGAATTATAATGAAAAACCATAAGAAGTTGAAGTTTAAGATTTATTAACCTCATTTAATTGAAAAATAGTTACTAATTAGAGCAGACAAAAAACTAAAACCCAAAATTATTAATATACATATGTATGATTAGAAATCACTTCAATCAAATTGTTCTATTTTTTTTATATTTTTTTAATTATATACGGAGAGAAAGGATATAATAAAAGTTACTATCATTGTTATTGGACGTATACTTGAAAGTCGAAGATAATTGTCAATAATTTATTACTTTTTACTAACTTAAGATAAGTAATTTGTTAATTTTTTCGATTATACGTCCACTTTAAATTTTTTAAACTTATTTTCTCAACTGTAATGTATTTATAGCAACTAATGTTTTTAATTGTGATTAATTCAACGTTATAATGATGTTTTACTATGTCATGATTTCGATTGCAGAAAAGAGTATACAGCAAATTTGACTGGATCTTTTTTCAAAGCTTGAATTCATTTATACATAAGTATTTTCTATAGTTTAAATAATAATTTTTAAACTTCCATAATGCTATAGTGTGAAAGTTGTAAAAAGTTTTATTATGAATAAACATACATTTCTGTTTGCCGTTTATATATTCTCCTAAACAATAACTTTGTCGGGTGTTTAAACGTACATGATACTGTAATAATTTGTTTCGTTTAGGTGCAAGGAATGTTAACGACAAGTCTGTTATTCGATATAATAGATTCCATAATAATTAAACATGGTTCAGTATTGTTTACGGTACTTTATTATAGTTAGACCAATAACCTCTATTTTTAGAAATGAAAACAATGAACTTCAAAGAGTAAAGGATTTCATGCAATTAATTTAAGTATAAAAATGGAATTTTAATACTTTTGTATTAAAACTGAAATGTTGTTAATATGTTTTAAAGAGATGGCTATTTATTTTAGTTAAGTGATAAAAGTAGATTATATACTATTAATATAAATGTTAAGAATAAAATTTTCGCAAAGTTTAAATCCCAATTTTATTAAATAAATCTTAGTATTACATAAAATTTCAATTATACATAATTAATTATATTAATTACATTGATACAACGTTCATTCTATTGAACTAAAATTATTCACTTGGAACAATTGATTTAATTTCAGTACTAACACATTTAACTATACTTGCATTTGTGCGAAATTAGTCAATATACGTTGTTTAAAAGATTGTAAAAGTTTCTTTATAATGACATGATTGTCATTAATAAATGTGTTAATCAACTTTCATATTGCACTATCGTTTCATTTTACAAAAAATGAATTACAAATGTTACACTATATAGAAGTTCGCAATCGTACATAATATCATATTGATTTGATAATTAATGATACCGACCACAATAGATAGTAAAAATACAGTTTCATAAGAAGCACATGCATCTAGAAATAAATGATACATTCACATCACGATAGATCAATTTTTCATTATATTTTTAAAAGCGAATAATAAACACTTACTTTTATATTTTTATGTGATATAGTGTTTTATGTTTGCACTTAAAATTTATTCACTGTGGAAAAGACTGTCCGATAAAGTCTGAATTTAAAACTAGTGAAATTCAGACTACACTATGTACATCAGACTAAATCTGTCAGTTTTTTTAAATATAATATAACCTTACTTTCGATGTTTTTAATACTAATATCAGACTTTTTTTTCGCAGTGTTGCAAACGTTACAAATATTGGTTTAATGTCTGATAATATTAAGAAAGCTCGCATTTATAAACAACTTCAGTTTCACGATAATATTCTCTTTTACTATACATTTATTACATTATATATAATTTACTTGTTCGAATAGTCTCGGCATTGTTGGTCAATTACAGTAATACTTAATTTTCGAATACTCTTTCCACAAATTGCATTCATTCATTAATAGCACGGTTTACTTCTATTAAGCAACTTGCGCATTTCAGCGACATCATTTCACTTTCTTCGCTAGAAGTGATACAACAACTTACATATCCTACTTGTTCCTGTATTGCATAATAGTTGACCTTATTATTCGAATAACTCAATCTAAAGCGCTATTTAATTTTGTATCATTAATTCAACAATACATTCGTTCTGACATGTCATTGAAATAAAAATTAATTTTAATCGACATATACGTGAAAAATTGATTTTTGATTTTATTCGCCGGGTACCGGTCATCGCACCGATCATTCTTATATATGGCCCTGACCCTAACATCGGTGAATGTATAGGAATGGAAGGAAGGCAATACAGGTTTATCGTCTTCGCACACTGTGATTCCAGTTTATTGCTAAGGGAGGCAATGAAAAGAAGCTTGCATGCCTCATAGGAATGGGTTTGATAGAAAAATATCAACTCTACCACTCTGCTCACTCCAAGGCCTAAAAATGGAACGCTTAAGGTTCGCGATAATTTAAAATTGCCATTAAAATAAAAACTTGCGCGAGCAATGCACGAACGAGATTGAGCGTGGAACATTCCGCAAGAGACTTGCAAGCCAGTAAGAAACCACCAAGATAGTAACTGGCTTGGCCTGCGTAAGAATAAGCAAACGACAGTCCGCAAAAAAAGGACAACAACCACTTAATGCCATTTATCGGAACATTGCTATGGCAATCGCCAAATTGTTGAAGATTGTTTAATAATTATGTCGCTTTAAACGCTACGAATTTTCCATCTGATTCCGATTGTAATAAATATATAAGATTAATATAAACATTTTCTTGATAATTACCCATTTAAGAATGACTATTAAATGTCGTTATAAGGGTATGACTTTTTTTTTCGTTGAAATTTAATGTTATTGGTTTGAACTTATGTATCGGAATCTGCTATATTTCATGTTGTAAGTAGTTGTTATACATTGCCATGAGTAGCTTCACAAAAATGGAAATACCATTGGACGAGTTGTACATGTACGTATATGTGTAATTATATCCTTGCGTGTGTAACTTTGTACACGTTCAAGGATGTTGCAGGTTGAAGATCCACGGCTGACCATAGACATATCGAGTTGGTAACTGGCCGAGGCACTCGCATCGCGACCGTGATCATGAAAGCAGTACCTGACACCCGACGTTTATCACTCATTCCCAAATTTATTCCCTACCTCCTTATACTCGCGTTCGTTTCCTTTCCTCGCGAATCATGGACCCGTGAAATTAATTCGGAAGTCGGTGAAATTAGGAACGAGAACACGAGATTTGCCGGTGATGACAGTAGTATAGTAATTCATCCGGTAAATCCAGGAGGACAAAGCAACGATGACAAGACAGAAGTGCGCGAAAAGAAGACCATTCTTTCAGAATTGCCGGATAAGATAAAAGAGATTGCGAATACGAGAACGCAAGGTGAAGTTGTTGACAGCAACCAATCAGAAGGAATAGCGGATAACGTAAACAGCGGAGAAAACAATGATGAAGGTATCAGGAGATTTGATGTTGAAATCAACACTGAGGAAGAACAACCACTTAATGATAGTCAAGCGGTCGAAAGTGTCGATAGTAGTGATAAAGTGATAATTGAAAGTGACAGTGAATTTGCCAAGTCAGCTAGAGATGATTCGACGTTGCGCACGAAGGATGATAGCATTGATTCGCCCCAAAATAAAACAAACGACCAAATATTGAACAGCGAAAAGCTTAGCGAGGATATGTTGGCACTTAAGAAAGATATCGAAGAAAGAAATCCCTTTTTGAAGAAATTTTTATTGAATAAAAAGGAAAACGAAGAGGAAAATGAGGAAGAGGAACCGAATATACGTAAGTTACGAAGTGATGCAGATAAGAGGAGTGATATGATTCAGCGCATAAAAGAAAAGGCTACGCTGTTGCAAGAACAAATACAAAATGCCACTTTCCTGCAGAAATTGAAAGATCAGACAACCGAAGTACTACCCGAAGTACCTTCATTTACTGAAGATCAATTATTGGAAGGTTTGAAACTAGTTATATCTCAAAAGAAAATTTCCGACTTTAACGAGTCATATTCATCTTTAAATATAAGTGAACTTAGTCCATTGCAACAAGAGATTTTGAAATGTGCCGAAGAATTAATGGTTCAGAGACAAAGACAATCTTTTATGAATAACATGTATCAATGTATTAGGGGTTTGAGCGTATTAAACTGCATGCGAATTTTCGTATACCCTGTTCTTATTGAGAACATACCGCAATCACTTGCAGACAATTTTCCGATAGAGATCAATGTAGCGGACATAATCAAAGGAAGTCGTAATAAGGTAAAAATAACGAGAAGAGAAGATATGCAATCCAATGAGTTAAACACCCCAGAATGGCAAATTTATACTATTTTGAAAACCATGCTTCAAAATTATCCCACGAAAGATAGATTTGAAATGTTCGTTGATAATAAAAATGAAACCCTCGCAAGTCTTTTGAGTCCTAACCAAATACTAATATTACAAATGGGAGAACATCTTTTACCTGAAACGGTAAGGCAAGAATATGCAAACCAAATGTTTTCTTGTATTAGAAGGTTTGAATATTATAGTTGTATTAAGTACTTTGCATGGCCTATGATTAAACATTATCTACCGATGCTTCCTGAATTTCCATCTTATTACTGGACTCCGCCAATAATAGCAGAGTATCCTGAACTTATTCCTTACCCTGCTTATCAAATGGGTCAGTTACCCGAAATTATAGATGCAGATGGAACCCGAACCAGAGCTCCGAAACCTGAAATTGTGATACTAGGAATTTTACGAGAAGCTTTACGTGAACAGCAAAATTTACTTCCCACTCACCCATCATACGTAGACTTTAATCGACTTAGTTCTCGAATAAACCGAGAACAACTGGAATCAATACACACAGCTGAACAACTTCTTCCTGCTTCCGTAAGATCAGACTACGCACAGAAAACACTATCTTGTATAAATCAACATAACTATTTACATTGTATTAAACATTCCACATGGCCAACAGTTCGAAGATATACAAATTTACCGGATTTGTCTGGTTATATTCCTTCATTTAGCTTATCAAATATAGGCAGTTGGTTTAACAAACCACATATTTTTGGTGGTGGTGGAGGAGCAGCAGGTGGCAGTGGAGCTGGAGGTGGAGCTGGTGGAGCTGATGGTGGAACCGGAGGTGCAGGATCTGGCGCTGGAGCTGCAGGTGGATCTGGAGGCGTAGCTGGTGGTGGTTCAGGCTCAGGTGCAGGATCGGGAGGATCTTCAGATCCATCTGGAGGAATTGCTGGCCAGTTTCCATTTTATCCATTCCCCGGAATTCCAGGAATAACATTCCCAGGTGGATCACAACAAGGTGGATCACAAGGTGGATTGCAACAAGGTGGATCACAACAAGGTGGATTTGGAGGAGCTGGATCAGGCTTTCATCAATTTATACCACCCTATCCATTTATTCCATTTGTTCCTTATCCTTGGTTTCCACCACAAATGGGAATGGGATCTCAAGGAATCGGAGGCGGATCTCAAGGACTCGGAGGCGGATCTCAAGGAATCGGAGGTGGATCTCAAGGAATCGGAGGTGGATCACAAGGTGGAGGTTCTCAGGCTGGAGGAGCAGGAGGAGGAGCAGGAGGAGCAGGTGGAATAATAGGAAGTGGATCGGGATTAGGCGGACAATGGGGTCAGTGGTCCAATGGTAGTGATTCGAATCAAGCAGGATCTGGAGCTGCAGGATCGGGAATGGGACAAGGAACTGGAGCAGGATCAGCATCTGGTTCAGATTCTGGTTCTGGGGGTGCTGGAGGTTCGGGTGGTGCAGTTGATCCAGGCTTACCTTCTTATCCCTCTTTACCTTGTAAAGCACATTTAAAAACTGACGATATTTACGATAATGTTTTAACTGATTGGGAGGATAAAATTATAGAAATTCTTACGGAAGCCAGAGTAAATGAAAATATTTCTACAACCTCATCGTTATTTGAAAAAAGCAAAATTCCTTTGTCTTTGACATTGAGGCAACTGACAATTTTACGCTTATCTGAGGACTTATTACCTTTGGATATGACAATAAGACAAGATATCACTACGAAAATGCTCGAATGTCTTGAAGAGAAAAACCTTTTCGCTAATTGTTTGAGAATCATAATTTTCCCTGGGATTAAAGAATATGTGCCAAGTTTTCCGAAATTACCTGCTGTAGAAATAGCACGGGGGTCTGCACGAGCAGACGATGATTCCATTGTAAAAGAGTCACCAGAAAACCATTTAACTTCCAGTAACGAAAATTTAGCGATCAAAAAGATTAATGAGCCGGTTATATCCGTAACTGGCACGAGGTTTGTACCTATTTTTACTGAACATCCTGAAAGTGTTATTTATAATATAATTAGATCAATTCGTCTATCGAATTCGCATTTTAATGAAAAAATTGCCAACGAGAGGGAACGACATTCCGAAATATCAAAAATTCTATCTGAACGGCAAGAGAACATTCTACTTTCTGCCTCAGAATTGATACCTAACAAATCACGCGAGGAGTTTATAAACAAAACGCTTCTATGTGCCGAAGAAAATCCATTTTTACATTGTGCACGTAATGTGATCTGGCCTTATGTGAATATTCATGTTCCGGAATTGCCCAGTTTTCCTAATTTTGAAAACGTTCACGAAAAAAAAAGTCATCTTAGTGAAAATGCACCATCATCTTTAGATCCAGCAGTTTTAGAAACCAATGTCGAAGCAAACCAACATGGTGAACACCATATAACCATTACTGATACCAGATTCGTGCCAGTATTGTCAGAACAACCAGAAACTGTAGTATTGAAAATATTAAAATCTATTCAGTTATCTGTGCCCAATTTATCTATACGAACTCCTAGCGAATCTTTCATTGATAAGAATTTGCAAAATAATTTACTCTCATCCGAACAGGTTGATATTTTAAAAACTGCTGAGACTCTCTTACCGGAAGCAGTTCAGGAAGTCTTCGCAACTAAAATGTTTGATTGCGTCGGGCAAAGTGTACCTTTCCTCGATTGCACAAGAGATATTGCTTTTCCCGCAATCAGCCAGTTTCATCCGACATTACCTAGTTTTCCACATTTTGGATCATCATTAAAAGCTGACAGGGGTATAAGTAATTCCGATAAAATTTTACAAACTGAAATCGAAAATGCTTTACGACACACTTCAACTGGACAAACTGAGTGGCTTATGCAATCTAGTAAAGTAAATGTAGATAATGCTCGATCAGCCTATCCTATTTTAACCGAACAACAAGTTAACATAATAAAATTGTCTGAAAGTCTTCTTCCAGAGGCGGCGCGTATCACTTATCGCGCCAGAATGTTGGACTGCATTCAGACGGAAAGTTTCTTATCTTGCACACAACGTAATTGGCCACTTTTGAAGCAGTTTGCTCCAAGCCTGCCAGACTTTTCAAGTACTAATGACCTATATTCGAATCCAACTGTAGTTCCATTATCCTCTTTACGACGCATACCCCATTTACCGCAGCTTTCTCCAGTATCTCCCGTTTCAGAAATTGTAATCCACAATGGATTATCGGGTTTGCCAGCGGTAGTGGACAGAAGAACGTTATTGACGTACGATCCCAATCGAATGTATCGTCAAGTGCATCCAGTCAACGGAGCTGCTCCAACGTTAGTAGGTGAACGATAATAAAAATTACTGAAAGAAATCTTTGTTATCCTTGACGAAAACAAGATAATAATGGACGGTGTATAGAAAGTCTTGATATTGCAATAAAAAATTTTAATTTCGTAGAAAACATATTATTTTACTGAAAATTTAAAGCATTATAAAGTCCAATATTATAGAAATTATCGAGAAGTGTTATATTACCAGTTTTACTGTTAAAGTTCATATTATATTTCGAAGATAATATTACTTATATTTTATGATAATAATTAAATAAAAAAATCTATGTATTATTTTATCAGTCAATATTAATGGTACAATTTATTTTAAAGTCATATACACTTGTCTCCGTGTACGAATTATTGCAATACGTTTTATATTATAAGAAAATTTATATTTACTCTTCTTTTAACATTAAACTATAACGCACTTAATTTTAGAATTTATATAAAATTTCACTCCAAATGTTAATTGCAAATATTTACACAGTGTTAAGCTGTTAAACATATTATTACAGTAAAAATAAATCACGTTGTAAAGAATGTTGATAAGAATATTGAAATTTGAATCTGTCATTATTTATACTCACTTATGGGAATTTTAAATATTGGAATATAATTGGAAATTGAAATATAAGTAATAACAATGTAATTTTATAGGTTCAGAGGAACCAAGAAATCCCACCATACGCGGGACAGCCAACGAGTAACTTTATAAATTTACTTTCAACGGAGAAGATCATCGAGGAACCACTATCTAATTCTTCCGATAAAAATACAAAACACAACGAATCAAGAAGAAATCGCAGAAGTATAGTCAACGGTGCACCATTGCTTATCATTAACAACGACGAAGCATCAGTTTACCGTCAACTCGAAAAAACCTCTCCCGTCTTGAACATAACAGAATCGGAATTGTTGAGGGTTCTCGTTTATGCAGTTAAAATTAGAGATAACGTTTCAGAGCTGAAAACCGACGAAAACGCAAAGTATCTTATCGACGAAATCGACCCCAATATACGTAATAACTTGACAGCCGACCAGTACGAAATTCTTAAAATAGTACCACAATTGAACCCGGTTGCTGGGAAAGCTGGATTCATGAGTCGCCTGGTCCAATGCATTCAAAGTCTCAGTTTCATCAGATGTGCGGGAATATTTGTCTGGCCAATGATTTCCAGCAATTTGCCATCTTTACCATCGTTACCATCGTTACCAGTCAGCCTGCCCATACCCAGCGTTGGTTCCTTCTTCGGGCGTTTAAATATCGAAAACAATGAGGCCCCGAATGTTTATAGTTTAAGCGCGAGCGATGTTGCTAATCAACTAATCGAGCGAAAAAATTCCACCGAAGAACTGCTCCTGAAATGGTATGAATCTTTATTAAACGAAAAATTCGAGACTAATTTAGGATTAATTACGATACGAGGTTACGGTAATCAGGAATTGGGTATAACTTTTTCAGATGCTCGTAACGGAAGGTCGACTAAATTTAAGAGGCGTAACATACCCCGCCTCTTGACAATTATCAGCGATATAGTTAAAGACCTTTTTGCAGAAACCAATCCAGATAAGATAACAGCGGAAGCTATTAATAAAGTTCGCAACATTAGAAATATTTTACAAAAATCCGACCGTCAATCATTGCTGAACGCCAAAAGTCTCAAAGATGTCGAAGATCTGACCATCGATGATCGTGATTTCAAAGCTTTCCTAAACAAATTCAGGTTTAACCTGACGAATTACAACGAGAACATCAATCATATGGTAAAATATTCGGACGTAAAGGAAGCATACAAAGCTTTCGATGTGCTTTTTGGCACCGGATTGACTCACAAATTAGTAAGCAAATTGAAGTCACTGAAAACTAAAGAGGAACCAAAAATTGTCTCTCTTCAAATTCAAGAGGAAAATATAAAGGATGATTTGAAGGTCATTAAACTGAACGACCAAGAATCGTACGGCATAGAAGCCGATGGAAATAAACAAATGGACGGGCGTCGAATAAAAAAAAGGCGACTTACTGGAGCGGAACTGACCGTGCGTTTACCTCGAGTCAACGAAAAACTCACCAACAAAAAGGAGACTGAGAGTTTAATTGAGATCGGAAAGAAAATGCAGACCACCGCGATGCAAGCTTTGCCCGGTGTTGGTTTGTTATTGTCTTTATTTTTGCAAATGTTACTGGCGCATGCTCGAGCTGCTGCATCCGTTGCTACTTTGATGAGTAACATGGCAATGGGAACTGCAATGTTTGGGATGATTCGTCAGTCCATGTTTGGATCAAGTACTCATCCAAAAATCAAATACGTTTACGATAATGTGGATACCGGTCCCGGAATAACATGGTCGCGTCATAGAAAATAAATTAATAGTTAAGGTTGCAGTTGCGCTGGAATAAAGAAATTCTGTTGAATATTTATTTATATAATTGAATATAAAGGATGGGGGAATATGTAAAATTATTGAATTTTTGTTAACATGTATTATAAGGGTGGATTACATATTCGATGGTATTAAGGTAATTTTGTAGATTTGACGGTTATTAAAGGTATTTATTATAAACTGGTGTTGACTCAAATATATATGGTAACTTCACTGATTCGTTGTGAGTGAAACGTATCTAATGTCTTGTTAGGTATGGATATTTATTTTGTGACTCGGGTAGGTGAAGGTTATTATTAAAAGTAATGTTCATTCTTTATATTCTATGCGATCTCTGTTTTAACATTGTCCATATTCTAAGTTAATTTAAGAGATTTATAACCGAAGCGTGATCTTCTGAATGAAAATTTATTTCGTATACTATATTTTCTCAATTTGTCCATGAAATAAATGAAATAATTATATTCAGTGATGTTAGTTATTTCATTCTTTATATATAGATTTTTAAATACTTTTTGGATAAAAACTTTTTAACTTGTACTGACTTGTACGAAAATAATTTTTCGAGAATTATGTAGATTTTACATGATTTTACCCTATTCAAACATAAAAATAATTTTATTTATCGATATTCTCTATAAGATTAAAGGTACAAATTTATTTCTATATAAAAAACAATATAAAAATGATCAAAGTAACAAAGTACTCCTGTAAAATATCTTATATTCGTACAGCAAATATGATGGAAAGTCTAGACATAGGAGCTCCTTAAGAAATACAAAGGATATAGTTGTGTGTAACTTAATCCAATTTAATTACTTACTTTGTTAATTTCATAATATCTAAACAATTATAACTTAATTGGATCGCAATATAATATAATCCATTAATAAAATAGATAATTTGTTAAAGTATTACACAGGTTAATACAATGATTTTTACTCAATAATATTGCGAGAAATTCAAAAAATCTAAATTGATGAATTTGATAAAATTTTGAGACAATTATTTATCAAATAAGCAAATATTCTTGAAATCACGAATGTTATTAATGAAACTTGTAAAGGTTTTCTCATTTTCACCATAAAAAATAACTAGACAAAACAAGTTTACGTGCTTGCTTTGTATTGTAACTACAAAATATTTAGCATTGCTCTAATTTTATTATACAACTTTTTTTTAGTTATATTATGGCCGGAGAACTACTAGAATGTTTTATAAAAGCCAATTACCCTGATGAAATATTATAAATATTATACTATTACTTATTTTCATATATTTAAACATCAACACAAATATTTAATATTTAATAATACTTTTTGAAAAATCTTTTTAAAATTCCGTTGATCTTCAAGTATAAACTATGCTCCAAAGATGTCTCTACGTATGTTATGTTTAAATTTGTAACAATTTTTAAACTTTAAATGCAAAAAAAAATAAGTAACTGCAATTAATTAAATTTATATTAGAAGAATAAAAAATTTGTCGTAATAAACTTTTTATTAATTGAACATAAATTTTAATAAACAAATTTATATCTTTAATGTAATAACTGCTAAAGAAATGCGCGTTTCTTCTTCCTAATTTAACAATTTTTTATATAACCAAATTTGTAGTACAATAACAGGATAATTATATCACAACAAAGTTGACTTCATTAATATCTACTATAAGGAAATTCAAGAAGGAAATCATTTTTATACAATGAATAGTTTAAATTATTGTTAACAGTTCCGATCTCCAAGAATAGTATAACCTTATGTCGGGAAAGGACAGCAACTAACAGCGAGGAGTACTTACACCGGACCTTTCTCTTTTGCTTTTAACTTTAGCAGTAAGCCATTCAGTTTCTTCACAAACGTCATCCAATACCGATCGTAGGAATGCCTTGAATCAAGATTTTCTGTTAAACTCGCAAAGTTGTTTCTGTTTTTAAACATCATGTGTTTGTTTATTCAAGTATCATAGGGTATGTTTAAATTATTGCCACATATATTATTTTGCACTTCGACGAGTGTATAATATTCGAACACTTGAGAGTCAAAAATCGTTTTAACTCGGTAACTTATTCCCGCTATTAAATGTCACCTGTATTAATATGGGATTACTTAAGTAAAAATAAAGACCTCTAAATATTTAAATCATTTACGAAATTATAATACAATTTTTTCGTTTGAATTATTTGTAAACCAATTTTTTTCTAATTTAATCGTGGTTTTTTGTGAACTTATTTCAAGGAATATTTCAGTAATGTCGAAATATTAAATATTTTAAAATTAGTATAAACCGATTTTTCATATAATTTGTCTGGAACAGTAGTGTGTTTCTCGGATGATATAGTGACCTATAATTTACGCTAGATACTCGAGGTAAGTCAATTACGCGTGAACAATGACTTCAATGCATGTAAGACAATGTACTTAAGACGTGAAATTGTTTATTTTATATTACAATTCAATTAAACATTTATTTTAATTTAATTTATTAAAGTGCATTACAAGAATATAAACATTGAACAATAAAACTTTATGAATAATAAATAGATATAATTAATATCTCATAATTTTATAAATATTGCTCAATTGTTTAATAAAGAATATAATATTTATGATTCAATTTTCATTTATTTTTAAAAATTGTAAATTTAATAATTAATAATGTGTATATTAATAATTAATAAAAATAATTTTAATTGTATTAATGTAAATTGGATATATATCGTTAAGATTTATATG
>JABFPN010002712.1:0-11543 GCA_022817305.1 Leptoteleia sp. ZL-2020 | reverse complement strand
GGGGGGCTGGGGGGAAAGAACCGTTGGTGAAATTTAAAACGAAAAATAGTGACCGCCAAAAATTAGATTTCCTATGAAAAAAGCAATCCAATTTTAAAAAGCGAGTGCATGAATGAATATTTCGGTAGGTCTTTGCACAGTCGCGAATTGTACGCAGAAAATGTTTATTCATGGCCGAGCTGGTTGACGACGCCGGAGTACACGCGGACTGTCTAGTTTATGGTCGAATACGAGATTCACAAATTTAAACAATTTCGCAGGACAATTCATAAAATTGGCAAGAAACTGAATATGCAGCGCTTTTTATTTAATAACGGTCTTAATATTTTGACAATAGGAACTTCAAACCTAACGTACCACAGAATCGAACTTGTACTACATCTTGGAACGCAATTGCATTAAATAATATTTACAAATATTACAGCAATGTATGCGTGTGCATGTGATTTGGATCACACAAATACCCCATATATGTCGCATATATAAATTTTTACTCGAGCATGTTATAAATTAAAAATCAACAAAAATAATGAGCCCCTTCAAGAAACATTACACGGGGAAAAAGGAAATATAAATAACTATTTCTTGCATCAATTTAAAGATATATTGGGAAATTAAACATTTTTGTTATAAATGATAGTAAAAAATGAAACACATACGGTCCATACATGGTTCGCATATGTTTGAACAATTTCATATAAGAGAATGAAAATTTCATACATGGACATATACGTTTTTCTGTAATCCATATATGGGAGATTGCTCTTAAGATCATCATTTTTACTATTTTAATAGTAAAAATATTTACTCTTTTCGAACATATTCCTAAATTGATATAAAAAATTTTTTACTATTACTTTTTCCCCCCGTTGTAATATCTTTTAAATCGGCAAAATTGCAAGTTGCCAAAAATGTTTGAAATTTCAATATTATACGGCTAAGTCAAAAACTGTTTGAAGTGCCAGTAAAAATGTTCCTCTACTTAGTATGCTCGAGATACGCCGTGGAAAGCGAGTACGAAAATATAGCCGTAGATTTCCTCTTTTCATGACAACTCCTTTAAGCATGACGATTTGTTGCATCGTATATTTTTTGCCCGAAGAAAATGCAGCCCCGGTAAAAGTTTAAAATGATCTCTATTGAAACGTCGCTTTTAATCATCGTTTAAACTGTCTATTATTTGACGTAATGACCGTTTGAAACATTCCCTATTGCTCGGCACTTGTACACTTCTATTATTCTTACCTGATCTCCTTCTCGGACCGTTACGTCACCCGATGTTTCCTCGGGAAGAAAATCTGGAGGCACATTTACAGTCAGCATGCCCGTCTGAAAATTAAGACCGCGATTATTACACAACTAAGCAATGGCGCTCTTGAAATTCATGTTAACAGTAAATTCCCTTTCTTTCGTACTATTAAGTTTTCGCGAATTTAAACATCCCCACGCGTACTACACGGTAAAAGGAAAACGAGTGGTCGAGTCAATTACATTAAAAATTTAATTACACAGTTTTTAATTGGACATTTCAATTGTAGAAAAAATAAAGAAAACTAAATTGTACACCTATACAAAGTTCACTTAATGAAAAATACATTGCGAACGTTTTGTTCGTTTTTTTTTTTTTTTCCAAAGAACACATCTGAATACACGCGTATATACGTGTATATACTTTGATACCGTTACTGTAAACTTATATTAAAATGTAATTGTTTTAGAAGTTTTCATAATTATATTCAAGGCAAAATTAAGTACACTGGCTGGAATTCTTAATTAAATTCGTGTGAGTCATTGACAAAGAACAAAGATCTGCTTTTAATTAATACTTCATTTCGACAACTTTTTATCTGTTTCAACAATTTTTTCTCCTATTCCCACGAATTTCAATCTCAATCTTGATTCTCATTTAATGTTTCATTCCCTTGCTTAAATCAAAACAATTTTTCTATTGAATTGAAAAATAAAGGATAATTTTTTTTTTTTTTTTTGTAAATATACATAATCTGTAGATATTTAATGAACAAGTTTGTAATCGAAAGAGTTTATTAATTGTCGAAAGTAATAACGTTTTATACAACTTCATCTTTTTAATGTATTTCAAAATGTCCTTCCTACTACGTACTGTAAGTAACATAGTCATTAAGAGATACTTGAACAAGAATATTAATTAGAAAGATACTTCATTATGTTTAATGTAAATACATTTCTCAATGACATTTGAAATGAGTGCTACGAAAGTGCGCAGAGTTTAAAGACACGCGTATAAGAAGTTTCAATTGGTTGTGAAACTGCGCGTTTAAATAAGCGCAAATTAATTGTCATATTAAACTTCATGTAAAATAGAATGCATGCAATTTCCTTTGTTCTTGACAAGAATAAATAAGCACTAAAATTATATTACAAGTTCGTAAATAATTTACATTATTTAAATTGTGCTCATAAAAAAATTTTTATTTCCGCGAAGAAAGCTGCTTATTTAAAACTTTTTAAAATTAGGAGGAATCCCATTAAAAGTAAGAATATTCAGTTGGCATACTACAACAAACTAAGATTTCGGTACTCCGAGAAAAATTATATAATACAAATTACTGTATTATCAATAATCTGGGGACAACCTTAGTAAAAATGAAACATATATGAACATATATGTTTTTCTTGTTTTATACAATAATCTAATAATTGGTTTTAATATGAAGAAATTATTAAAATCATGGATATAAAAATGTAGGAAAAACTTCCACAAACTTGTCTGGAACATTTCACAAGCAAGTGGAATTGAAAATCATTGCGAAAATAAAATGAGGAACATTTTGAATGACAAGAATATCTAAGTTTGAGATTGAAAATGATAATGATGAAACGAAACAACTTTTCCAAAGAGTAATAAAACTTATTTTATTATCATTACTGTCTAAGGAAATTTTCCAGACAACAAGGGGTTATGAAAATAACCACGAAAATATGCTTTATGACCTCTGGCAATTCTGAACTTTTTGGAATGAACCGTATTTCATTTGAAGAAGAGATTGACTATAACCTACATATTTATTTGTCTCTTCTTTCATGAATTTATAATTAGAACTAGAAATGTTTAGCAATGAAATATTAAAACATGGAACAATGTGCTTAAATATAACCCACGGTTAATTATAAATTATCCTTTTCTGAAAGTCTCCAAAAATGTTTCAATTTTACATATTTTCTAGAATATATTTATCACATTCATTTATAAATAATTAAAACAAAAGTATAAGAAGAGAGTGAAAGCATACGCAACAATGTTTAAAAATTATGCTGCCCTCTAAAATAGGATAAATAATTCATGATATCTTAAATTCGTAACTAAATTTTTACAATAGAACCAATATTAACAATAAATGTGATTTAATAACAGTTTAATTTGATTAATTAAAAAACTAAGGTAAGAAATAGAACTGATTATCTTTTGTATTAAGAATATCATCTCATTTCCGATTTTCGTCTTTTTATCTTAAATGTTCCAGTCTGAAATAAGTTCAATATCTGTTAATAGCTCTCGAGGATAATGACGAGAGCCTTAAGTAGAAATAGGTTACTGATATTTTACATCAAAAGTACGTGTTCTCTTCGATAAATTTTTATATTTCTTGCTCGAATCTATTGAATTCAAACTGAATATTAGTATACCGTTTACATATAAAAGGATATTGAAAGATATTCAACTCTTGGATTTGTTTTTGTTTAACTTCAATGATAAAAGCCCTAAATGCAAAAATGTTATGTACTGATATTGCTACGCGAAGAATACCACTCTTTCTGATAGCTTTACATATCATTATCTAACTGTTCCAATTTAAAACAAATTTACTATCTGCTAATAACTCCGAATAATTTTGAACCTTTAATAGAAATAGGTTATTTGCATCAAGAATACACACATCGGTCGTACTTCATGTTTCTTAATAGAATTCATTGATTTCAAATTTAAACTGAATGAATAAATATTCCAACAGAATAGAACATTATAAAAATATTTCTGAAGCTTTTACACTTATAGTTAAACTAGTAAAAAATCTTTGTATCTTTTTTATGAAAATAGAAATTGTTATACGTTTCACCTTCTACATATTTTTAAAACGTTCAATAAATAATGTTTTAAAAATTTTAGCCGAAACACCTTTTATCCACAGTATATATTCATGCAAAACAAAATTTAATATGCAAAAGTAATTTTAAATATTAAAATTAGGCTCTTGTATTTAAAAGTAACCGAAAAATATAAATAATATTAAAAGATTCTAAACAATTTTATTAACACATTTCATGTCTTTCAAATATAAACTTCACTTCGAAATGCACATCTGAAAGTGAAAAGAATCTATAAATACTGTGAAATAAAGGCAATATTTAAATGCAAGCTTTTTTCAATTTTTGGATAACTTGACACAAACATCCTCAGTCAAACAGTATTCATAATATGTAAAATCTATCACTTTGTATGATGAAAGGTTTTAATATATTATATTTATATTATATTTATCCTTTATATTTATCTTTCCTATTTCTGTAAAGTTATCAGTAGTAAAAATAAAGAACATTTATTACACTTAATTGCATCCCACTTTTATCACATGAAAAGTTATTAATATTTATTTTTTATTTTATTACAAAAGTTCCTTTGAATATATATAAAAATGTATTTATATGTATACAAATGCAATATATATATATATATATATATACATTAATGAAACGTTGAGTAATTTATTTAGTTAGATCGAAAGAAAATATAAAATATTTCCTGAAAAAAGTATATACATGTATCAATTTATTTCTATATACATACAATATATATACAATATATGAGAAAATGAATTTATACTTTCGTAATTATTAAACAAATTAATATTGTTACAGAGATCAATGGTTTGTCAACTTAATGTTATTGGTTACGATAATGTTTGCTTAATATCTAAATGGAAAAATTGTGTTCTTCGAACTCTAAGAGCTATTAGCTGTCTCTTGGTCTATCGTTTACTTTAAGTCTAAAATTTATTTTTAATTGATTCTCTGTTAAAAGCTTTCCGTATATGTTCAGAAAAATTATTTTCTTCCAGTTTGAAAGTAAAAATAAATGATGTACTTATTTCATGGTTAAAAAATTATTTCCTTAATTAATTAATACTCAAATTTCTCTATTGTTTTACTGTATAATTGAAATAATAATTAAAACACGTCTTACTAAAAGTTACTATTAGATTTTTATGATTATTGAAGGATAATAATTGATAATTGATGGACCCTAATTATTTCTTTGGCTTGCCAACTTAGACTTCCACTCGGGATCTCAAAAATGTTGTTTACTACTCAGCAACGTTTCACGGTAAATAATATTATTTCCATTTTTCGGAAAATTGAATTAAAATTATTTAAAAATCAAACTAATCGTACCTTCCTGGAAATGATTGAAAAATATAAAGAATTTAATAATTCGATTTTTTACGGTGCTGCATATATTCAATATGTTATTTATAAGACATAAAACAATAACACCTTATTTCATATGTACAACATAATAAAACTACTGCGTCATATTTTTTGCGATTGCGGCATAAAAATGTCTACTAAAGATTTTGCGGCGCATACTTTTTCCAATTCTGCGGCATAAAAATTTATGAAACAATCGAAAAACTTTCATCGTCCTTATGATCAACTAAAAAATTAAAATTAATACTTAATACATTACCCCCCCTCCCCTCCCATCCAAGCAACCTTATTATAGTACCTTTGTTCGACACACTCCTAGGCGCATTTTATTCTGATTAAAATTTACAATGCATTACCGTAACATCCTTACTGTTACTAGCAATATCTTAAATCATCATTTTCGATTCGGTTGAAGATCTTCCGCGCGGTATTATGAGGAAAAATTTCTGCCAGCCGGTCGTTGAAAAACGCCGAGCATTGTCGAAGGTAATGCCGAATATCTTAGCAGTATCAAGCTAATGGCTCTTTAAAATTATCTCTCCACGGTAAATGAAAAGCCAACCTAATGGCAACAAACTGCAAAGAGGTTTGCATTGAAATCCTTCGCGAAATCTTTCAAAGACGTCGCATCAATAAGAGTACTTTTTTTTCTTTTCTTTTTTTTTTTTTGCTCCGCCGCGCACTGGTTGTTTCTAAGCTTACTGGCAAAAGTTAAATAGCGTTCGGTGAAGGAGGCAAAGCGAAAGTCAAAATATAAGAACAAGATGTATCGCAATCAACCGTGCGAACTGAAAGAGTCGGCCTCGCCACAAAGGAAAAGTAAAGCCACCTTTTCTTATGAGAAATAATTCTCAATCACTTTTCGTAAACGGAATGCGAAATTCAGTCAAAGTGGGCGTGCTTAAACAATTTAATTAGATTACGTAAGAGAAACAAACAACCGACTCTGGTAAAAAAAATTGACGTATATGGTTTTTACTTAATACGTATATGGACATATGTTGTTACTTAATACATTTATGGACATATATGGATATATATATTTTTACTCAATACATTTATGGACATGTATGGACACATATATTTTTACTTAATACATGTATAGGCATACATGAACATATATGTTTTTACTTGCAACATATATGGCCATATATGGACATGTATATTTTTACTTAATAAATACATGTTTCATTTTTACCAGGAGCAAGTTATTGTAACACATCCTACCAAGTGTTTATAATTTTTTTTTTTTTACGTTCAGTGCAGTTCATTACCGTATACGAGCATTATTTTTGAAGGAAATCGTGAAAATAAGTCGTTATTGTTTCGTTGGCGTGGTGCGTTTAAGGCGTAAAATGTAATATTTATAACTGTAGCGCGGAATAAAGTGCGCTTTAGTCGCGGTATTTATTCACGCGTTTCTTTCCCTGTTATTCTCTCTGCGCTCGTGCCGTTCCACTTATGGAACGCGCAACACGTTGACAAACGTGTTTCATTTTGATTACCAAATACACTGGCTCGGCCGGGCTTGCGAGCGGAATATAATGAAGCCACGGCAACTACAACTTTGAAGCCAACGCGCGGGCGAAATCCTACGATTCCATCTCGCCGTGTGCATTACGTCGCGATGAAACGCAATGCTAATGAGATTCGTTGAACCTCTTTGAACGAGCCGGAAGGATCGGAAAAAATATATCGCGCGGGATTACGCGAATAATTTAAGTCCGCCGGATAGATTTTGACGAGTCGTGCGTGCACTTTTCGCGCTCGGTTGTTAATAACAATTGTTTTAATCCGCGCGTTTCCGCATTAATTGGTTGAAATTGAATTGCAAAATTACGAAAAGCCAGACGCGCGGGGCCGATATAATTTTGCCGGAGCAACGAAAAGTGACGCGCGTTGCTCAAATTTTGATAATTTAATATACGAATGTTTTAATGCCGCCACATTCGGTACGCGGCTAGTTTGAAAATGAGAAACCCTTGTATTACAATTTCGCTCGGTATTATGAAAAACATTTATATATTTTCATTCATCAGTCGGCGTTCATTTTCCTTACTTAACGCAAATTTCATTTTCTGTTAGTTAAAAACAGCGAAAAGCTTCTTCGACGTTATTCAAATTATACAATTTTAATTTCTTTTTTATTCTTTATTAATGAGTACATTGTGTTTTAATATTTTAGACGATTTTAATAGGCGACAGTTCTTCTTTCTATTTTTTGGGGTATTTTATTAGAATAGTTCATATTTGTGTAACGTTCACTGTCCGATGATACCTCAGTGAAAATAATTTAATATATTTGAAAATGTTTAATATCCTGTTTTCAAAAATACATCATTAAGATTAATTTTAAGATTAGATAAGATTTATGTTATTTAAATATTTCTGTTTATTTTTTAGAAAAAATTTTTTCTCTCCCTGTATAATATTCTATTTATTATAACCAGATACTGGCTAAGATGTAAAAATATTTTAAGAATGAAATATTGGCTTAAAAGATGATATTCTTAAAAGTACAATACATAAAAACAATTTTCTTTTCAAAATTTGTAATTTTTTTTCAAAACCTGTAACTTTTTTTTTTCAACAGTTTTTCAGAGGTTTTAGCCTTAAAAGTATTCAAAAATTATATTTATAAAGAATTTTGTTTCGATTCTAATACAGTGTAACAAATTGCAGCGATATTTTTCTGGAAATAATAAATCGATGTTCAGGAAATATAAAAATGCGGACGTCAAGTAACCTACTAAAACCCATCCAAATAAAATCGAATTGTCAAATTGGCTTGGCATATATATTCGCCAGAAATAAGCCAAAGTATAACTAATTACATTCTTCTGTTACCAATTTTTATTATTATATCTATCGCATGTTTCAACCTATGTCACATTCATCAACAGAATAATTAAACAAGTAAATCTATTTCTGCAGTGCAAACTACATTTAAAGATTAATATTTATTGCGTAAATTATTTAAAATTATTCAATTGAATTTTATTCTCAATGGAATTAATATGAACGAACGCGTAAAATCAAAAGTAAAAATAAAGTACTTTGTTGTTTTAACATTTAATTTTACTGCGTGATATTTAACTTTGTCAGTCATACATGTACAACATTCTTTCATTAAAACACAATTTCATCAATAAATACTTTCTTGTTGTAGCGAAAACACATTGTAAAGCAAGTAATATTTCAATTTTCAATCAAATTAAAAGGAGAAAATCATCTGACATATTAATGAAAATAAATTAAAATGTATAAAACTTTTTTTTTTTACTTTTTTATTATTTTTAAATTTTATATATATTTTTAAAAAATAATAACGATTTTTTATTTTTTTTAAAAATAATATTTTGTATATATTTTTAAAAAATAATAACGATTATTTGAAACACGAACTGCAATATAGTTCCACTTTGTACAAAAGTGCAATAAAATTAGCTAAAATATTTTCATAAAATCAATCATAAATGTATTCAAGTGTGTACATAATAAAACGATACGAAAATTTCTATTCTATGAACTAATTATAAAGTGTTATAAACAATATATATGTGCATTATGAAATTACTTTTAATCTTCATATAGTGATATTAATGTTTGAATATTGATACATATGTTGAATATTTATCTGGCTAAAGTGCTTACAAATCCTATGGGGAACGCGAGGTATAAAGTGAGATAAAGTGGTGCGTGTTGGTAAATACTTTAAAAACTGCATTCACTTTCAATTTAACAATAATTTAGATACATTTTTATAAAGAAGAATAATTTATTGGTTGAAAGCTTTTTTTCGCGGACAAATATTACAATGGACGTTTTGAATTAAAAATTTATCGAAGAGCCATGATTTATCGAAAGAAATTGAAATAAATAGCTTTTATATTACGTTGAAGGATGTACCAAGGGAAAGGCAACGAACTTCCTAAAATATTTTTACATTGAAAAAGAATTTAAGAAAATATAATATTATTTTGCTTAAAGCTGAATGCATTAGGCATCGCGCATGTTATGTATTAATGTTCTGAAGTATTTTTCTGCATTATCATTTATAATCTTTATAAAATTTATAATTGGTTACAATATGAAACATTTCGAGTGTCCAAACTATAGAAACCTTTTTCACAACACTGCTATGATAGTAATACATTCCATCACATGTGTGCTTTTAAAAAGTAATACTTTCCGCACATGTGTTGTGAAAAATATAGATGGGACGTCGCAAAAATGAACAATTGACAAGTTTTACAATGACGGGTACTCGTCTCTGACTTGTGATAATGCTGTCACATTAGCACTTGTTGTCTACTTTGAGCCACTTGTTGCGTAATATACTATTTATGTTTCAAAATCTTTTTATTTCCTTATATGAAATTTTTAAAACATGTATGGACCATATATGTATCATTTTTACCAGGGCTTTTTCATTTACGATAATTGGGGTAAATTTTCATTTACGATAAACCTGCTGGCGCGGGCCTAGATCTAAGATGAAAAAAAAAAAAAACAATTTTTAGTTACTTAACGTAATTACTTGTCTTGGCGCTTTAATTCGCACATTTGGCCTCGTAACATCTCTTACTCACGTAGTTGGAAAGTAAAAACAAACACGTCGAATGTGCGTGTCACCACATGCTCATACGAAACACGAGCATCCAGCAGTGATTAGAGAGCAGCGACGTTCTCAAAACGTCGAAGCTACTATTAAACTTGGATCGTTAAGACCAAACATAGAGACGCAACGCTCATTGAACACCAATTATAACAATCCGATGTCGTCGTGACTAACTTGCGCAAGAAATTACAACATGATTGTACACAACTTAATTAGGTTGTTATGTCTTTGTTACTCTAGAGAAAGTAATTTAATTTTGCTGATGAATTAATTTACTGCTCATCGTCTTGCTTTGCAATAAAATGAACGCTGAAGTGGCACTTTTTCGTATTAATGAACGATGAGCTGCAGGCACGCTAAAAAAAAAACTATTAAGAATTGCTGTGCTAGAACCTTAATAAGAAGCTATGTATATAATATGGGAAAAATTACCGTACTTTCAAATATTTTGCTGTGTTTTACCACAATTTTTACTGTGTTGGCACGGTTATTTTTCCTATATTGTAAAAACGGCTGCGCTTTAAGCTTCCAGCACTGTATTTTTAATGGTTTTTTAGTGCACTTGAAAAACTAATTGAAATTTATGTATTTAAAAATATTATATACTGTTTTAATAATACCTGCAATTGTGCAAAAATGTTGATAAATATTGAAAAACGCTAAAAAAACTTAGTCAGTCCTTTTTCAACATTTTTCAGAAAATTGTTACCAAAGAGCATATAAATAACAGTATATAATACTATTTTATTTCAACGATGTGATTTCTTTAATAAATATTAGAAGTAAATATGTGCCTTTAATAAGTATTTATAAATTTATGCGGACTGAAATTTTGATATTTCATCTTTTGTTTTATCCACACTCCAAGTTATTATGCAGTATAAATGTTAGACCATTTTGTTTGTACAATTTTATGACTTTTTAAAAATTAGCGTTTTTTTGTTTTTTTCGTTATGAAATGGAGTAAATCATACTTCATAAATTGAAAAATTGAATACTTTTATGTATTTACTTATTACTGTGAATATTTCAAGAGAAAAATTTACATTTAGAATTAAATTCTTCAGAAAGAAAAAAGTGTGCTAATGCATCAATCATATTCTTAATATAGAATAAATATTTTTCAAATTATGAAAACAAAATTTTCCAATTTTTTTAGGAAACAAAATATTAAGATGATTTAAATGAAGCTAAGCTGACCAATTTCAACCATTATAAGAAAATGTATCAGCTCGTTAAAAATTGTCGGTTGAAAACTCTAGTAATTTGTCGTAAAAAATTATATCCCAGTGAAGCCGAAAGTATCTTTCGGTGTGAACGTTTTAACTGTATTGGTTATCATAATTCCCGGACTAACAGAATTAATTACCGCTGCGTTGCTTCCGGATTTCACGGCCAAGTACTAGTACGCTTTTTATGCGCGGAATGTTATAACGTAAAAAAAAACAAAAAAAAA
>JABFPN010002711.1:0-20970 GCA_022817305.1 Leptoteleia sp. ZL-2020 | reverse complement strand
TGTTCATACGCCATCCTTGAGGGAAAACATCTTACACCCTCTATCCCTTCGCCCTTCCATCAGGAGGAATCTCATCTCCTCCACCAGGGGGCAGCCGCTTACAACGGCTACCATCGAATCCCCCACAAACAGACTTTCTCCAGACCTTTTACAAGCCAATTACACACAATTTATTTTCACCAGGATTATTCTTCTTTTTTTTTATTTTATTTTTCTAAATAAATCCGCGGAATTATTTTTAGACTTCGGTAAATTAGAATTAAACGTAAACGAACAAAATTGCCAACAATTCAATTGGTTTTCGGCCCCGGCCAAACTCGAGTCAAGCGAAATCAACTTAGCCGAACTTTTACGGCGAAAGTCAACTTAACCGCGCTCCAATCAAAATCCGTTTAATCAATTTATATTTGGTTGAACTTTGGCCAGTCGATATCAAGTCAGGGACATCAAGTTCAAATAGAAATAGAGGCCGCCCGCTCGGCCACTGAACGTGTTCGCTATTAATAATTATTTCCTGGTATCCGCGAAAATAGAGTTCCACCGTCGAAGGCTGGATGAGTTACGGGATTATTTTGCCGAGGAGGAAAAATTGTTCCGCACCTGGCACCCGAGGTGTTTGAACGAGAGCAAACAAAGTGAGCCGCATGCGACGAGTTTAAGCGAAAATAGGAACATGGAAGATACTCAAACTCGATAATTTACGTATACAGTAAGGTGTATAATGGGTACGGTAACACTTATAAGAAGAAAAAATGTTAAAAAGTACAATGTATATTACAGTCCCTAGTAAAAATAGACCATATATGGTCCGTATATGAATTTATTTCCTTTTATGAAATTGTTAAAACATATATGTATGTTTTTCCTTAATCCATATATGGTCCATATACTGGACTTTCGACAAAAATAAATCCGGTTATTATGAGAATAATATTCTTTTATATTGCATATTTTTATGTTAAGAATATTTATGTTATAATAACATAAATAAATATATGCTGAAAGCTATCAATCTTAAAATTTTTCAGAGACTTTGAGAAATTTAATTGTTTTGTGGTTTATATATAATCAAGGTGTATATAAAAACATAGGTTTATGTTATTGTATAAAAATATGACTTACTATTAAAATTATGTAAACATAATTTAATATATGTATTGTAAATATATAATAAATCATCATTTTTGACACTGTGAAACTTTTGTTACCAATTTATATGATCTTCATTATATGCATATATTTTACATTCGTCTATACTTTTTTTGTTTAAATTGTTAAACATTTAACATAGAAGAAAACTATATTTTTCTTCATTTAAAGTTCTTGCTTCATTAAAAATGCTACAACGAATAGAAAGAAAACTGTACAAGAGAGAAATTCTCGAAACTTGTAATTATTTTTTATATAATCAGTCCATAAACGTGTTTTATATGACTGTTTAATTCATAATACGTTGTAACTAACAGACTTTTAAAATTTCAGTTTAACTATAGCAATGTTTAGTATATAATTCTTATACAAAAATTCAATAATATGTAATGCTTTTAAATTAATTTAAATATTTAGCATTTTTGCTTCTTTAGCGTTAAAAAGTTACTTTTTAAATAATCGATTATCTAATACTTGAATCTTAATGTTTTTTTTTTAATCTTATTGCTTTTTAATTGTCTTTATTTTATATAATTAAATGTTTATTACTTTACACTGTAATTTACTTTAATATATATACAAAAAAAAGCAAATGAATACCTTAATTTTTTATGCTTTTAAAAATTCTAAATTTAGATAATAAAAATTAATTAAATTTAATGAAAAAATCAATTTTTTTTTAATTTTATTCTGCCCTATTGAATATGTTATATAATACATAATGAAGCATTTAAAACCGGAGACATATGCCAAAAAACATATAACCAAATACGTAGATTCAAGGTATAAACATTTACGAAAATTAAAAGTATTAAAATATATTGTAAAATAATTATAAATATTGTTGGTTGACTTACCGATAGATCCTTGTAATGCAATATCGTGTCATCTTGGTGCGAAATTGAATGTAAAAAATGTCCTGTAACAGTCAATAATACGAAATAAAAATTAAATAAAAATCAAAAACAAATATCGTTTACGTTTGGTATCTTAAAAACGTTTCATTTTTAATATTAAATAATATTAATCGCTTGTACCTTTGTAGAAACCGCTAAATTTCCAATTTTAATAGTTTTTAAGTCTTTCAACATTCTTTTCCACAAGTGTACTGAAAGTATAAAACGTTTTTCACATCAAAAACACGACAGATAATGTTCATCAATACGCGAAGGGCAAACCAGCAAAACAAAGACAACAACAATGTTATTGTTTTCGTTTTGTTTGGAAGACGCCGTTCGTGCATTTAAAAACAAAAATAAAGTTTGTTTACATTTCATATTTTTTAAAACGGTTCGTTTCTCAGTTCCATTCACTTTTCAGCCCCATTACTTAAAACGGAAAAATCGTCAAAAACACGACCGAGTTAAGAAAAATCGAAATTCGGCATTATTATCGTTAACGGGAATTAATGTTCCGTGTATCGATTTTGCGGAGAATCTTGTGCCGTAAGTGAACTTGCTCCCTCCAACCTGCACCAATCCGATCACAGTAGCTTATCACAACGCAACGCGGTGTGTGACAACTTCGCGACCGTTAACCCAGGCGAAAGGTGCAGTTTCCGGCCGCCACGTACTCAAAGTACCCTCCGGTTGAACGGACCGTAATTGAGCAATACAGTGTAATTATTCTTCTCGCCGGGTAATCTTAGTGGCGCATAAACAAATAAATCAAAACCATGCGTAAAATTCGACATGTTGTCATCCTTAGCACAATTATTATAGTCGTCGCGAGCCCTTTCGTACGAGCAAATGAAAACTGCAAGGGATGCGTACCGCTCGACTCCTTTTCATTCGATAAGGTGATTTATTTATTTGTTTAACCTTCACTTTTTATTCGTTCCGTTTAAATTATGCGTTCAAATTACGTGCTTTGTTTCCTTCTTTATCTTTTACTTATTGATAATAAATTCAGTCAATAATATAAATATTAAAAGATGACATTTTTAATATTTTTTAAGTTTGATACTGAACGAAATAAGTTGTTCACGAAATAATCGTTGAAAAGAGAGAATAATATGTTTGTTGTTGATTAATTTGTGGCAGCTTTTGTAATTTTAAATAATTGTCCCTTACCTGTGATTTCTTCCCGCACAGGTAACATAACCTCAGATTACACCGACATTCTCTGTTGCTAACTCGAAGAAAGTTGAATTAAAATAATTGTTTTTTAAAGAAATCTCGGTGGTTTGAATCAGATTGTTTGTTTTCGAAAGAGTGATTTGTTCTAAATTTACACAAATAGTTTACGATAGGTTTATAAAGAATGATATATTTAAGTATTGACAGTGGCGATGCAAATTGCGTTTTGTTTATTTAAAAAAACATTAGGGACAAATAAAACGATTCTGAAAAAAATGATTATTATGAATAAGTTTGATGGTGAAATATCAGTGCTACAGTCACGGAGTTAGGGTGTTTTAATTTTTTATTAAATTAGTTAATATTACTATTTTTGAAATAAGCCACTCTTTTAAAATGAGAAAAATTATATCTATAAAAAATGGCATTATTATCATGTAATTTAGCTCAATTTTTGGAAGTCATTCGCTTTGAAAATGACCTCCAAGAGTTAAGTAATTACATATCACAAAAGTCAATATTTTACTATTTATTATTTATTATATTTAGGTAGTACCAAAATTTCAAGCTGCTTTAGTCAAATTTGATGTATCTTTTCCTTATGGAGAGAAACACGAAGAATTTGGCAAAGTTGCCGCATCGACGAAAGATTCTGAACATCTTCTAGTAGCTGAAGTTGGAATCAAAGATTATGGCAACTGGGACAACGCGGACCTTGCGAAACGTTACAATGTTAAAAAAGAAGATTATCCTGCTCTCTTGTTGTTCCTTCAAGGCAAATCAGAACCATATAAATTTGAACACAAAAATGATGCGGACTTTACTGCTCTTAACATAAAGAAGTTCATTAAATCAAAGTCTAATGTATATCTTGGTTTGCCTGGGTGCATTGAGAAGCTGGATAAATTAGCAGAAGAATTCAAATCTGCAAATGAAAAAGATAGAAAGGTATAATATTTTATAATTTATTCTGCAATTATTTAATGTAATTTAATTATGCAATTATTTATGACAATACTTTTAATACAAATCTTTTATAAAGTCTGTATTCTGTATCCAATAGAAAAAGAAATATTATTTATAGAAGATTAGACATTGCTGTGTTGTTAAATATGTGATGATATCTATGCTTGTGTTGCAGGAAATTCTAAACAAAGCTAAATTGTTTGAAGAAACATTACCAGAGAGTCAAAGAGCCCCTGCAAAAGTTTACGTTAAAACCATGGAACGTATCTTAGAACGTGGCGATGTTTTCGTGCAAACGGAACAGACAAGATTAGAAGGATTATTGAAAGGAAAATTGTCCGAAGAAAAGAAGCGCACAATGGAAGAGAGGCGAAACATTTTGCACTCATTTACGCACAGAGACGAATTATAAAAATGTTCAAAAGCAGTATGCATCAAAATGTAATCAAATGAAAATTGGAGGCAACAAATGAAAATACGCGGGTTCTTTTAAATATAGATTTAAACAAATTTATAACTTTTTGATACAGGTCGATAAATATTGCCTGAGGTTTTGTATTTCTTCGATGAATATCAATATTTTACATTGATATATTTCCATTTTGTGGTGCTGAAGATATGGAATGACGAATCAGATAAACTCTTATATTTTACTTTTATTTATTGATCACCTTGATTAATCTAACTGTTCAATGCAATTTAATGATTTATTTATAGACGCAAATTTTGTTATAATAATTATATTGTATTTATAAAATATTAATTAATTAAATGTATATACATGGTTTTATGTTTAATTAGATTAAACCTAATTTGTGTTATTTTTATTTATCTTCTGTTATAAAAACACTTAATTAAATAAATTCAAATGATTATGTGAAATTGAATGATTGAAATAAATGTTGAAAGATGTTTCAAACTGGAATATATTCTTATTACTTTTAGTTAATATATTCAACAAACAAATCCAATAATGTACAGCAGAGTACTTATCAATAAAAGTACCAAGTTTTGATCATATAATATAACAATGTCTAGTTTAATTACTCTAAGTAATGATTTTGTAACGTTTTATTTTATTTGAATGCTTTATTTTTTCAAAATATTTAATTTTATCGATTGATATTTAGTTGACATTTTATTATAAAAAATCAGTTTAATCAATAAATTTCTGATTTTTACTGGTAATTTGATTATTTAAATTAATACAATGCCATTCCATCATATCTTATACTCAAGTATAATAAATAAAAGTATTATAATACATTTTAAAACGTAAATTTAAAACTGAAGGTTTCTAAATTAACATTGTGTGCTGTTGGATGAAAAAGTTTAGTTACGAGGAATGCCACAAAATAATAAATTTTACAAATACTTTCATTACAACAATAATCCCACTTGTAAATATTACAAATTAAAATCTATTAGAAATGTCAAATGTAATAATATAATAAATAAGGTAACTAGCAGAAATGTATAATACTATATTTTGTATGTCATCAACATTTTTTTATTAACTATTTAATTTTCCAATGATTAAAAATATGTCACAATTACTAAATGATAGCAGTTAAAAATGTATGAAATATGAAAATTGTATAAAACTGCAACTGTTGTGTCAAATAACAAAATAACAATTTCATTAAAGTTTCTTATCGTTATCAGTATGAAATCCATGAATTGTCTTTGGATGCAAGTTTTAAGAAATCACAGTTATGGTGCTTGTATATCAGTTTATCCTTGTAATCGAATAACAGTGAATTGAACGAGTCATTTAAATTGCACCCCTGATATTCCTTTAAAGTTGGAATGATTGTGTCCAAACATTTGTTAGGTTTCGTTAAATCAGTTTTCATTGTTCACATTTAGCTTCTCCATGTCTTTAGCAATTTCTTGACTCTGATCCTTTTCGCTTGTTTTGTCAAGGGAATCTTTTTCTTCCTTGCTTTCTTCATTTTTTTGCTTAGAATCATCTTCATGTTCGCTTGCACTGTAACTAATATCACTGGATTCAGCATCGCTATCTTCTTTGTCTTCTTTAGTATTTGATTTTCCAGAGTAAATTTCACATTCATCTCCTACAAATTTCTTTGCTTTGTCGAAAGCTTCCTTCCATGCTTTTGCATCTATTAAATAAAGTCAACATTTTAATAAGTATTTACATAAATATAATTAAAAATCTTCCTTATTTATGTAATTCATAAATTTAAGATAATAAGTCATATAAAGCAATGAATTGATTTTTAAATAGAATATAAGTTTAAATAAACTTATTACTAAATTAAATCTAATTTACTTATTGTTCAAGAGCAAGTATAAAAATAAAAACTCATTAAATTATTGCCATTAATTTTAAATACCTATGAAATTAACTGAAAAGTTAATAACAGTTTAATTTATTTTTGATTGTGTATCAATCATTTACCATTTTATTAACAATTTTATGCTTTTTAAATTATTAAATCCACACAAAATATATTCATTTTAATCACATAATTTCTCAATACTTTATAATGTTAAACACTTGGGTTCTAGAATTATTAGTCAAATATTAAAAATCAATATTCATTTTATTTTAATTTAAATTATATTTACTTTCTGCATTAGCAAATCGGATGGCAAGTAATTCTGTTTTAACTTCTTCATCAGCAAAATCTGCTAAAACGCTCCAAACCCAAGCTCTATCGCTACCACAGTTGGGTTTTAATTCCATCCATGGAGTTACAAAGTGATTGGCGCATATTTTGAGGGTTTTATCTCTACGCATCACTACTCTAACAGTGTTCTTAACATTGTGTTTTAATAACTTGACTTCTCCTGTGCCCCTTTCTTTCCATTCTGCAGGGTTGCTTGAAGAGTCATAACGATACAGCTTTGCTCTCCTGTTTAAATTTAATTTATCTTATTACAATCATATCTTTAATAAACATACTACTTTAAAAAATAAATTATTTTATTATATATTTTCATTTAAATAGATTGGTAACTTTATTGAATTAATTTTGTTGTAATCTTCTATTGCAAAGTTATTGTATTATATTATATATGTTTAAATATTACTAACAATTTTATAAGTTCTACTTCATCTTCTTCGTTTGTAGAAATATCTATCAATGGCAATATTGGATCATAACGTATTTCTTCTTCATTGTGTTCTTCATTATCCTGAGTTTCACTGCTACTTGCACCATTGACTTTCAAAGAATCACCATTTAACTAAAACAATATACATATTACTCATTTTCCATGATTAAAAAATTTATTCACCATTATTTTATAATGAAATAATTATTTATTATTAATTATTAATAATTATATTCATAATAAAGCCTTATTTAATATCGATCAAATATCGCGGATATAAATTTTAAATAAATAACTAAAAAATCAAATTTAATTCGGGGGAAAAAAATAATTTCTTTCAATGCAATAATTTTCTCAATTAATGTCAAATACAACAACTTTCAACAATTATTGAAACATATGTATTAAATAAATTATAATTAAAAACTTTCTGCTGACATTCATTACTAAATTAACCGTAATATATTGCACTTATATTTACATATATGAACGTATAACCTACGAAAACAAACTGAATTGATCTGCTTAAAAACAACGAATATTAAATATATAAATTCGACTTCCATACTTACATTTTCAGGCATTTTGTGGGAAGATATTTTTTATTATTATTAAAATAAACTATAAGTATTGAACGTTGTTACAAATTAAAAGTTCGACGCTCCGTAGTTGTAGTAACCTACGAGGAATCGCAATTATTTTTGACAGCGCCACCATGCAAGGCTTGGTCGAAATAAAAATACAATATAAACAAATGAAGAGGTGGTCCCATGGGTTTCGGGGAATAAAAAGAATTATTTCTTCAGGTAAATAGAAAGTGTGTCCTGTAAAGTAAATCAAACTAAACTTTGAAAATTTATAAGACAATATGAAATTTATAAAAATAGTTATGTTATAAGAATAGCTGATGATATATATTGAAACAATCATTAATGTTACCGATTAATTATTGAAATACTATGTACATATTACAAAATATATTAATTACAATTATTTATTAAAATTTAATTATTATTAAAAAAATTCCTGTGTCAATAATATAGAAACACTACTATTTACGTTCTAATAACAATTCAAATTTAGCGGTTACGGGCTGAGTCACTGTGGATGCGTTTGAATTTACATCCGACGCGTCATTTTGGAACGCGGGTTACGTTCCGCGAATTGATTGACGCCTAAGCGTGTTTTTGCAAAATTGTGGATTTCATAAATATATCAACGTATCCCCATACCAATGTTTAAAAGGAAATATTCATAAAATCGCAAACCCATTATTTTCAGAATATTTTCCCCTGATTTTTATGTTGAAAATCGCCCTTTAAATTCGGCTTTTCATTATTTCGGGACAAAGTTCGTTCGGTGTGTAGTATCCTTTTCTTCCCATTCTAATACACATCATTTTTTTATTGTTTATTTTTTTGTTTCAATACAAAATAAAGGTAATGCATCTTAATTGTTAAAATACAATTCATTACACTACAAAATTTTAAACTGCCATCGCCATCTTATTATGCCGTCCTCACACACAACACGTGGCAAGACAACTCGAATATAATGCTTAAATTTTGACAAATCCGAAGTTAGCTTCGTTCTCGACAATTTCGGTTCGTTAAACTGAGAGCATACATGGCGTTTCAGAAAAATTACAGTTTCATTTAGGCGTTAAAAGTGATCGTATATTTAATTTATTACAGAGAGTATTGGAATTAGTGAATTTTTCATCTGTAAAATAGGAAGTCATTATCACAATGACCGAAGAAGAATCTGTAAGTTTTATGATATAATTATAATTGTTAAGCATGTGCTACTCGACATGTGGTCCATATTTCATTCTAACCAGAATCATCTTTCTTGCGCTAGAAATTATTCGGTTTTAAGCTTTGACTTTTCATATACGTTACTCCATTTCGTTACTTATAATTATTTATATTTAAGTTATATGAGTAGATATTTTACTAAGTCGGCAAGGTTAATCTGAAAATTCTACTTTTAGAAAGTAAAATGAAGATGATGCAATAATGTAAATATTTAAATAATGCACAAATCTATCATAATTTAATAATGGGTAGTTAAAATATAGAATTGCGTTATTATTCCATAATTTTTTAACGATATAAAATAATTTTTTCACATTATTTAATTTTTATTTGCAGTAGAGGTTAATTAATTATAGTTATACATTGTAATGCTTAATCAATTAAAAATAGTCGTCGATCAAAAAAGTAATCAATAACACAAAAGAACATTTAAAAATAGATCAAATAGAATATGTAAAATAATACGTTCTGTAATTAAATATGATTCTTGTCAATTATTTAAGTAAATAACTTTTTTTATAAATTTAAGAAAGTGTTAATATGTAATTTCAATGAAATGGGAATTAAATATTACTTGCAATTAAAAATATACAATTAATATATTTATATAACATTTTAATACAATAATTGTTAAAACTTTTATAATAATGAATATAAACAATTATAATCTTTGTTTGAAGCATCCTTCAATGTCAAAATTCAATGACAGTATTCTGAAAAACAACAATGTTAATTAGAACAAATAATTATCAATGAAGTATTAATGATGGCAAAGCTGTTCTCTTATATAAAAATTTATTATTTTGCTTTATATATATATATATATTGAGAATAAATATTAAAAGAAGAAACAAGATTATATTAAAATATATTTCTTTATAAAATTTATATTGAAATTATTCTTTTGATTTTGTACTTGTCTGCTTTATTGTAGTCTAATAAAAAAAACTTTTAAATCGCACAAACTGTTTATGTTAATTTAATAATTTTCATCCTTTTATTAGATATTTGATCCCCTGAAAAAGAAGAAAAAAAAGAAGAAGATAACCTTTGATTTGGAGGGTGCACTTGCTGAAAGTGGCACAGGAGTTGAAAATTCAGAAGGAACTGGTGATAAGGAAAATCAAGAGCCTGAATCTGCCCCTATAGAAGATGATGATACACTTGATTTGGAAGCATCCGGGAAAAAGAAGAAGAAAAAGAAGAAGTTTAACTTAGAAGAGTTGGACGCTGCCTTACCGGATACTAAAAAAGAGGTAAAATAATGATAAATAATGTTTTTTACAGTACATGTACCATTCGTGCGACTATTGTGAGAAATAATGAAAATTGTTAATAATATTTTATGTTTCATCTTTTAAAATAATAAAATGTTTAATGTAGGAAACACAGGAAAATCAAAATGAAGAAGCAGCAGTCGAAGATACATTCGACTTGGACATGGACTTCTCCAAATCTAAAAAGAAGAAGAAGAAAAAGAAGGATTTGGATGAATTAGTAGCCGAGGAAGAGAAGAAAGACGCTGAAGATAAAGAAAATGGTAAATATTAACTCTATATTAATATTATGTCAATTTATATGTATAGATGTTGATGTTGAATGTTATTTGTTAACATGCTGCACTGAATCTGAGCGAAGTGCAGAATACGGTAAGAATTTTAGTCGCAGAATTTATTGATAATAATACTGTGATGGTTTCTTCTTATTCATTATTTTCATTTTCCAAAATTTTCTTTTTGCTTCTTTGTTTATGGCTTTTATTGTACTTTTAAAGATAATTATATGCCATTATTTTAAATATAATTTTTATGGAATTTAAAACCAACTTATACTTGAAGAAATAAATCTTAATAATTGAATTTTCAATTTCTTAAATACAATAAAGTTTATATATATAAAAAATTGATAGTGAAATTGGGAACTATATATATGGTAAAATTTTTGTGACATTATAATCCTCAGATATAGTAAACGCAAGGAATAAATAATTTCTTTTACTTAGATATCCTTTTTGATGTTACTAATTACTAAGATTGTTTCAAAATATCAATAAATTTTATCAAAGATCAATGTTTATGGCTGCTATTGTTTTAGTATTTCTAATAAAAATTTTTTATTTTTAAATAATAAGCTGTATTTAGTTTTTCAATATTACTCTGTAAATCCTTAATATATATTTTGTGTTTATGTTCATTTTCCAAGATCATGATATTGTCTCAGTATAAGTTTCATTTTAAATTCCATCACAATGAAATATTAACTTGAACCTTTTTAAATTCTCGTTTATTAACAAACTTTGAATATATATTAATTTTTAAAAATGTATTTTTTTCTACAATACAGATTTTTTAATTCATATTGAAACTTTATTAATTTGTATACTGATTTAAGATGCAAAATACCAATGGTCTTGTGTAAACTGTAATTTGTGCATATTATAATTATGTTACATATAAATCTTTATTTAAAATATTAACAACAAATAAATTGTTGAATTAGTAGCAATTATTCAAATGAAAAATCCATTTGCCTTTGTTTCTTATTTCCTTTTCTTTCCTTTTTTACGTTTAGTGGAGGATTCCAATCTATGGGCTGGATCTGATCGAGACTATACATATGATGAGTTGTTGGATAGAGTATTTAGCATAATGAAGCAGAAAAATCCAGATATGGTTGCTGGAAAGAAACAAAAGTTTGTTATGAGACCACCTCAAGTAGTCCGTATAGGAACAAAGAAAACTTCTTTTGCTAACTTTGACGAGGTAATGATTAGTGATAGTGATTAAAAAATAAAGCCTTTAAGTTGAACAATTAATTTCTTTTTATCGTAGTATTATTTGTGCCCTGTAAGTTGTTTGGAATTTATATATAAAATTAATGATAAATTGATATTTTCAGATTTGCAGAACTTTACACAGAATGCCAAAACATCTATTAGATTTCCTCTTAGCTGAGTTGGGAACCAGTGGATCAGTAGATGGTAACAGTCAACTCATTATTAAAGGACGTTTCCAACAAAAACAAATTGAAAACGTACTCAGGCGTTATATTAAAGAATATGTAACATGTCACACGTGTCGCTCGCCTGATACTATTCTACAAAAAGACACGCGCCTCTTCTTCCTGCAATGCGAGGCGTGCGGTTCTAGGTGTTCAGTTACCAGCATCAAATCTGGTTTCCAGGTAACTTTTACTTATTTGTATATTAAAAAAATTATACTCATAAATATGTTACATATATTTTATGTTAAAAAAATTGTATTTTGAATGTTTCTAATTTCCCTTTTCTTTTTTTCAGGCCGTTACTGGAAAACGAGCAGCAATACGAGCGAAAACTAATTAAATTGAAAATTATTCAAAGGATGGTTAATATTGTGAATTTATTACTTCGATTTGTAAATTGTAATGAATAAACATCATATGAGTGCAGATTTAATGAGAATAATGTTTATAGATTATACAAATTTAAAATGTGAATTAAATAGTCAAATATGAATGGCAAAATTATATACTTCATGCAATTTTGGGTATTTTAAACTCGTTTCTTTTTCTTCTTTTACTGATGAAATGTATCGTTTCCAATTGCGATATTTGTTTGTTAGATAGAGTCGACATCAAATTTTGTAATAAATATTTGTTTATGTAAAATTATCTGACATTTCTTTATATAATATAGCAATAATTACATAACAAAATTAAAAGTTCTAAAATGAAACTCCTAATGTATGTTGTAAAATATTATTTTTTTTAATAATATTACTAACATTACCTCTTTCATAGAAGTTTCTTTAATCATCATTATATTAATGATTTGTTCAATTTGGCGCATTTCAATATTCAGTGCATGACCTATAAATTATATAACGGTAAGTATTATTATAAATATTTATACAGAAATCTTATTTTAGAGAGAGATATCCCAGTCATTATCTTTATTTTAATTGGGGCAATTAAAAAAATTATTAAAAATGTGTGAAAACTGATTAGATTTCAACATTGCTTCAGCACTAACAGAGAGTTCGACGAAACGTTAAATCGTCCATTGAATGTCCGCTCAAAATAACTTTGATTCATCATGGAAATCAACTTCAACTAAACCTTCCTTCAACCTTGACTCAGCCAAACTTTTCCAAAGATTCAACGCTTAATTTAACGTCAATTTAACATGGAAGTTGGATTTCTATTTCCTCAACAATGCGTCATTTGCGCGCGATAAGATTTACCAAGGGACGTTGGTTAAATTTCATGAAGAACTCGTCGCGCATTTCGCAAATATTAATGTGCGTGCGAGTGCGAAGACTGCCGAACGCATTTTTGCTCGTTTATAATTGAAATAAGCACGTAATAACGCTATTAGTAATTATTCACGGCGTTCCACTTTACGTGCTCAGGTGCAGAGCACTTTCACTCTTCGACATCAGTTACGTTATGGCTGTTTCGCCTGTAGCCAAGTGCCGGCCGGGAGAGCGAGCACATCCTTCCCCGACGAGAATTCCACTTTTATTCCGTCGACTTTCATGGGAATCGGAGGATTACTTCTGAAATGTAATCCACACCACGGCGGACCTCGTTAAATCGTTCCTTTCTGTAACAACACAATGCGGTCCGCGTGCGTTATTCCCGACGCAGACAATGGACCTGGCGCCTCGTGCAGTAATTCTCGTATGCGTTATAATATTGTTCGCGTGCCACGAATATAGGGGAGAGTTGCTCAGATACGCGGACAGAAATGATGTATAAAACATTACAACATTTACCACGAATGCTGCGACAGGAATGCTAAATTTCAATTAAATAAATCTTACGTTGTGTTATTAATTAAAATACAAATTGCCACGGGTAAAAGTGCACGTTGAAAATGTGTGATGAGAGGTATTATAGTTCCAATAATTAGTACTTAAAAAACCTGATAAAAAAATCTAGCTGGGATCCTACATAGGAATTTGGAACCGGAAATCAACTAGTTTCCTAGGTAGGTTCCTAGGTAGTTATTAGGATTTTTCCTAGTTTCCTAGCTGGGGTCTTAGGTCGAAAACTAGTTGATCACTGATCCTTAATTCCGAAAGTGGCACTGTTTACTAGACTGTCTGGTAATGTTCTTAATAATAGTGCATAAAATCTCAGATTACTAGAAAGTATAGTAACTTTTAATATTTTATTTTTCACAGTGTATTTGTTTATATATTGAATTTGGAAAACGCTTTATTTTCCAATACCATACGTCTTTGTTTAAAAAATTGCATTGGAATTTTGATCTGGAAATCAGGAACCTTATTCCTTGAATACTTAATGACTTAATGTTATTTTAATTGTTAAGGATATGAGCACTTTTTGCGATGTGACACCTTTAACCATCATTGTAAATGTTTAATGACTTTTTTTCAATAATTTATAATAAAAATTAATCATTCGTTAGAAACGGCTATTTCAATTTAATTGATTTTTTCTAAAAACAGTCATGTTTAATAGCACTGAAAAGGCTATAATAAAGTAAGTAATTTTATGTTACGCAGTATTGCGAGCACGTTAATCATCCAAGGAACACGTTTTGTTCTTTTAAGTACACTTATTATTGATCGAACCTACCACTTTTGTTCCAAAAAGCCACGCAATAATGTTAAGCTTACGTTTTAATTATTGCAATCTATAATTGCAACGTGTGTATCGAAAACAAAAAAAATGAAACGTGAAATATAAATCGTTAAGAAAAAGATTCATTAATATGTCTCAAAGAAAGTACATTGTAAAACTGTAATAAAAAACACTATAAAACTAGGTAAAATGGAAATTATACATCGTTTCAATTAAAAATGCATCTGTGTAATGGCGATGAAATTTTCTAATTTGCAATCACGTTATGGTTTGCGGTATGCAAACTCGGTGTTTTAATTTTCAAATCAGGCTACTGTAAATCACTCGAAGGAAACTTAAATAAACTTTTACAATTTGTGGAAGATCAGAAAGAACAAAACAACTGACTTTTGAACTTATACACCGAGAAGAAAGTTGTAAAGAATATTATTATACTTGGAAGCATTAGAAAGATACCGTCTGTGATGTCTGAAATGTTATAATTAAACTTTTCTGTTTGACGTAGTAAATTTTAATAAAAAAAAAGACTTTTCGTTACTGTTTGAAGTTCTTTTTTTAAATTTCACTCTAAAATGATACATATCCCAGGTAAAAATTTATATATTCAACATTAATGTTTAATTATCTTTTAAGATAAGAAAAGAAAAGAACTTAGAGTCTGTACAAAGTATCATTCGTACTGACAATAATGAGGAAAGGAGTGAAAAAAAACTTCGCATTATACCACTTTCTTATGTGTTTCCATTTCAGAATCTACAGTCGGGTCGTCCCTCGCTCTTTCTGCAAAAATGCATGATACTTTGCGTTGCCTTATCTTTAATCCACGCAATTGTAAAACGCAATCGTAATATTAGTCAACACATTGTCTAACGTGCAAACGGTGGCACCGACTAAAATCGTTTTGTGTCACAGTACTATATAAGATCAATTCGTACTGCACGCTTTTATTGTTTCCAGCAGGCATATTTCGTCATGTCAAGCGAAATTTTAGTTGATGGGAGCCTATCGTAATACAAAATTCACGCTTGCGTTGATATAATGAGTAGCGCATAAATTTGATTTGTGTGAGAAATTAGCATTTATTTCTTCACCTTATTATTAGGTTTTTGTGTGCAATATGATTGTAATTAAACGTGACTCTGGTACAGAATAAAGAGAATCTGTGAACTTTCCGTCAGACGTTTATATTTATACATATATGGCCATATATGGATTAAAAAATATATGTCCATTTTTCCCTTTTATAAATCAACATATATGTTGCATATATGGCACCAATATAAATTTTTTTTCATGGGAAATAAAACATTTGGTAAAAGACTTCAAATGATTATAAATAAAAAAAAAAAGCAAATAAAAATAATATTCTGAATGAACCGTAAAACAATTTTGCGTTCCTTTTTTTTTCAACTATAACTTGCCATTTCTATGCGCCTTCACGTACACACATGCGTGTCAGTAATTTCACCAGAAATTTTAGCTCTTCGTGTATTTACATTCGAGCGCGTTTGCGGTAACATAGTTCGACCACAGAAAGCGAATACAAGACACAATCGAATTATTTGTCATAAAACAAATTAACTCGGTGATTTTTTAATCGCGACACTAATCGCTCGTCGTTTCGAACCTTTTAATGTTTCCAAAATCGCGGTTAGATGCTAAATTTGAATAAACCAATTTGAAAAAATTAACCTTTAAAGAACACACAATTAAATTTACAAACGATTACTCGTAACAATTGGCATAATGATGTAATGTACTATAAATTTTATTACTTGAAAAATGTTTTTTTCTTTATTTCAAATAATGAAGCAATTCAGCTACCTTGAAGATTTTAGATGATTTGAAGTTAGACGTATAGAATAATGATTTTTAGAGGATAAAAATCGGTGAAAAAGCTCGAGACAATCTTTTTTTCATCTTGTCTTGGCAGAATGAAATAAGTAAAATCGCGTCATTTCAATTTAGATGTTTGCCGAGTCCACGAAAATGTGTCAATTTTATGAACGTGCGTTGAATTATTGAAAAACCTGTTAACATCTTTACGTAACTTTGTATATTATAATTTTATTGTATATTTATGGCCCGGGCAAAGTCCGCGATTATTTAATATGTTATGAAAACAAAAGAAATGGGGTAAATCGACAACTTTCATTTTCTATTCAGTTAATCATTAATCTAATTATTTTTAATAGCCCCTAATAAGGGTTTTGATCTTTAAATAGTAAAGATTAAATAATAAAGAATAATTTTTAATACATCAAATAAATGTTGAAGTTTGTGTTTTCTTATATGACAATGTTAAAACATATATGGACCATATATGGATTTCATTTTTACTAGGGATCTGTTTGTAGATGTATGCAAAAAATGTTTAAAAAATTATAAACAAATAAACCTGTATGCACCGCATAAATGTCTCATATATATCGCATATATGTTACATATATGGCAACATATATATCGATATATACATTTTTACCCGGGTAGCTATATTAACATATTTATAATTAATAAAAACTTTTGGTCTTATGGTACCACAAATTAAATTATTTATCATATATTTCCATTATTAATTAATTTTATCACAAACAAAGGAAAGATAAGACAAACTTTCCGATCTTCCACGAGTTATCATCGGGAGTAACATTAATGAAAACGCGAAAAATGGAAAGAAATTTCTATTTCTAAATCTGAACAAGCGATTTCTTCTCGACGATAAGTAGCACATGTCAAGAGACAAAAAAAAAAGACGCTTAATTTTAATTCACGGTCAATATCATTTGATTCATATTTTTTGTCACGGCACTCTTTATCCTTAAGAGAGCACGCGCGTACGTACATATTGTAAGCGGCGGGTATTAACATTTAGCACGGGATTAGATACCGCGGTGCAGCGCGCGGAAAATAAAGAGACACGCTCGTGCCTACTGTACCGCTGTAACCGTAACAGCCGTAATTTGATTTAACATACAGCTCGGCCGCGTCTCAAGTCCTTACGAAATAAATGTGTGTAAACGCGTGTGCGTGAAGAAAGCGCCGCATTGTAGTTAAATTAATAAACATATTGTAAATATATATGTTACGTCATATGTGGGCTTCGGTCGTTCCTGCTTTCTCTAAATGATTTAAATTGTTCAAAGTGCCCTTTAGAAGAAAAGGGGGTTTGAATTTCTTTGCTAAAGTATGGAAAAACTTGGCGCTTCTGTACAGTAAGAGAAAAATGTTTGAAAAATCTGTAATCTTTTTTTTTGGGGTATTTTAAGGACATAAGGGACAAAGCTCAGTGTATCCCTCAGTGTATATTTATAATTTGTGATTAATTAGGAAGAGCTGATTTGAGGTTTTTCTTTCAACCTTGAAAAAAAGTGATTGTTAAATTTGCACGACATTAATTATAAAGAAAAAAGAAAATAGGAAAAGAAAAATTAAACATACATGGTTTATATATGTTTTAACAAGTTCCTACAGGGACATATATGTTTTAGCAATTTCATATATGGACATATATATTTCAACAATATCATATATGGGTATATGTCTTGTATTGTAGCCATATATTGTTTCAATAATTTCTTTTTATTGAAATCAATTATTACCATACATCATCCATACATGACCATATATAAATTAAGATGTAATATATATGTCCATATATGAAATTGTTGAAACATATATATACACATATGTTTCATTTTTACAACGGTTTAGATCTGCTTTGTTTAAAATAAAACTATCCCAAAGAAATGTACGAAAATAAAAAGAAATGGCAATAAGTTTTAATTTGCTTGAGAATTGAACTTGACGGCCGTCAATTTGACCCGACGAATTACACTTTTCTTGCGAGCGACGGCTAAATGCAGCCGTCGTCGAGGGAAACCGCTCGTTAAAATCCCCAAATTGGACCAAAAGTCTTATTCGGAGAATCTCATCCAATCTGCTTTCTTTTAGAAAAGAAGCGGCCGGGAGGGACTTTGGAGTTTTGCACGAACACTTATTTGGCATTTCGACCGCTCCGAGATCGCCGACACGCGTAATTTACACTTACTTGAAATTTGTATATCACATTTGAGCGCATGAAAGTCGTTATATTGGAACCTCTTACGCCAGCGCAAGTGAAAGTTTCCAAGTAGGACGCACGTCTGGAATTGAATGACTCTTAAAATGATGCTCGCCAAATACCGGTCGGATTCTCTCATCTCAACCGCCACAAATTAACATGATAGGCATCTTCCGGATTCGATTTTTGTGCACTGGACGCACAATGCGGGGACCGCATTGTCTCGGCGAGGCTAAAAAAAAAAAGAAAAGAAATCCATTATTTGGACCTTTATTCCGGTTTTAATTGATTATTTTAAAAGCGACTAATCGGTCGATTAGTAGGAGATTTAAATATTGATCAAATGCTTTGTCGAACACAAATTTTTTTTACGCACAAAAATGTTTTCTTTTCGTGAAATTAACAGCAAACAACTTTTATTTTCTTTATAAATTATTTTATTTAGTTATTTATTTATTTGTTTTCATCTTTTTTAGAGAAAGTTTATTGGTTTTTGTTTTATTTAATTTGACGCAAACTTAAGAAATCATCTTTTTAATGTAACAAGTAAAAAAATATGTTCTCTTTGAAGATAAAAAATGTGATAGTGGCGTGTAGAATCCAGGATTAAAAGAATGTCTTTAAACATTTCTTTCAAATCAAATTGGTACTTTTGCTTTTAATATAATTGACTCGTAATCCATCGCGTAAAAATTATGTCAGAATTATTGAGCAGGGTCTTTTCGAAGTAATTTCAATAGTTGTAGATTAAAATAATTATAAGCGTGAAAGTTGTAAACAGTTTTTTTTTGTACTAAGGGGCAATCACATAATTGTATAATCGTGGCCAACTTAGAGGTAAACAAATATTGATTACTTTCACTGTTTCTGTTATTTCAGGCTGAGGTCTTTTTCAATTTTTTCAAAAATTATGTTAAACGTTTGAAACAGTTTAACAAGATTCATCTTTTATTCCGCTCCTTTTATATAACGCAAACTGTAAGAAATAAAATATAAAAAGTATTTACATTTATCTCTAATAAATTATATAAATACACTCTTCAAAATTTTTTGTTGCACGATGAAGTTTAATCTTTTGAATGACATTATAAAGTGTTCATTTTTATCTGTCAAAGTCGAATGGTTTTATACAAGATATTAAAAATTTGCAAGTAAATTAAAGCGACTAAATTTTAGCAAATTTTCAGAATTTTTTTTTCAAATTTGTATAAATATTTTTATTAAGTTTTCAATGTACTTTTAAGTTCTTTTTTATACATATACTTTTAAGTTTTTTTTATACACTGAGAAAATATGACAGTATTTTACTGTCTTTTAGATGTTGTCCATCTTTCAATAAATAAGTTCTTTATAAGGAAAAATTTCTATTTTATCTATAAATATAACATTTAAAACTAGTGTCTTTGCTTTTAAAAAACAGTAAATTTTACTGAAATACACGTGAAACACAGTTAACAATGTCATATTTTTCTCAGTTTATTGCATATAAAATTTTATTAATATAGCATGGTATTTTTATGGATATGGATGATCTTTTCACACCAACGTCATATGTGATGGTAAATTTTTTACCATAACCATACTATATATATATTTAATATATGGTAACAATTGATTTTTGTATTGAGAAAATCATTTTATTTCTTTGTAACTTTTTTTTGTAAATATTTATAATCTCATCAACGATCAAAAAAAAGTTTGATTGATTAATTAGAAAATAAACTGGCGTTTCAATCATTCTCACAAAATATTTGACTCGTGAACTATTCATTTCAAAAGAACTTAATTTTCCCGACCATTCAATTTGGATTAAAATATGCATCATTTACGTTACATAACGCGTTAATCTTCGTCTAAGAATTACGCAATGATATTTATTGATTAAAGAAATTAATCATAGTGTCTTCCTCTTTATTGATTCTTACATAAATAACAAAAACAGGTGAACGTGTATTACAATTTTTTACACAGTCAATACAATTCGATCATTTTTCTCTCTGAAACTGAATAAGTCCACGAGACCTCGATAAATAATTTACTTCCCAATACACTGAGAAAAATGAAATAGTATAATTATCAATAAAATCTGGGGTATTGAACCTATATGTACTCTGTAGGTGTAACTGTAATAATTTATGGAAAAACTAAGTATATGTAATGCATACAGTTCTATAAACATAGAATACTATACAATGTGTATAGAAAACATTCCCAAAAATTATAA
>JABFPN010002710.1:0-20979 GCA_022817305.1 Leptoteleia sp. ZL-2020 | reverse complement strand
GGGCCTGCTTGCCCCCCCCCCCTACCCCCTCGAATCCGTTTAACCGTCGGTCGGCTTTTTGATTATGGCCGCTGCTGATATTTCAATTAGAGAGGACGACGCGGCCGGCGGAAGGGTCCAGAAGTTCGCCCGGTCTGCGTGTGACAATGCCTTTTTGTTTGATTCCCACTTTATTTTTCGCAACGTTGCGCGAGTTTTGGTCGACTTTCGTTCGTTTTCATTACCCAATTTCAATAGTTAATTCCACAAATTCGAATGAATAGGGTCGGGAAATTTATAACATCGTCCATGAAGAAAAATTTTATAGAAGTGGCATATATATGTCACATATATGTTAGCTTATATATTTCTTATAACTTATATATTGTTAATTCCATCTTGGCAGTTATTACTAAATGGAATTAAAAATCTTTGACCCTGGCAAGATGGCCAAATTTTGAGCAAGGTGATTTATTGAATTTAGAACGATTATTTAAACTATTAACGATTGCTTGAGACAAATTTGTTTTCTTGATAATGCTAAAGTGACTGTTAATGATTATTCCTTTTTTTTTTTTTTTTTTTTGGAGAATTAAGATTCACTATTGACTCGGTAAAATGGCACTGCTAAATTGCACCTCTATCAATTATACAATTTATTTGTCACGATCATGGAGCAAGCATTAAACATTTTCGCTCGTCATTTCGGATAGGTTTCTAATTTGTCGATTCGTCTCACTCCCCTGTAATCATGAGATGTTGGATCAAAATGCATGACATTTAATTTATTTCTTTGCGTACTCGATCCACGCCCATCGGTGAAACAATCTAAAAATAACCCAGTCGGGTTTAAAAATGCATGGGAATAAAACGTTGGACAACTCAGAAATGTAAATTTATTATCATCACTTCGCAACTACATTGAGGACATTTTCATTTAATTAATTTTCATGATAATTAGAATTCTAGTTGAATTAATTATACTACGGTTATTTTCACTACAAATCTGATAAATTAAGTATGTTTATGGCTAATATTGCTATACTTTTTTCTGAGTGTAGGAAAGAAAAGAGTATTGAAAAATACTAGACTTTCTACTAAACACACTGAGAAAAATATATGAATTTTTATAAAAAGTTTACTAGTTTGGCACTGTACTTGTAGGATATATCATTCTATGGTGAACTAAATTATTAAAATTTATTAAATTAGTTTATTAAAAGTTGTAATTTTATATAGTTTTGTGTAATTTGATATTCTGTTTATTAAATTTTAGTAAACTGTTTAATAACTGATTTATGAACGACATAGGAAATAGAATAGGGACACTGAACAGCGACATCTAATGGACAAAACATTAGAATTTAGTTTACTCAAATTTCAAATCCCTTACTTTTAATTTTTATTATTCTTTTCCCTCGTGTCCCGAAAATATTGGTTTCATTTTAAGAAATACTATTCGAGTTTAATACAATGTATTGAAACTCTTATTATTATGTAACATCATAAACATTGTACTATACCTAAATAATATTTCGAAAAATTAAACGACTTAAACAATTTAAATTCAGTGGTTTGTTATAAAGTCTAATACTTTTTCACAATTCTTATTTTCTCAGTGCAGTGCTAAAGCTGCGAAGTTAATGGAGAAGGCACAAAATGACTTAATAATTTAATGCTCGTGTTGTGCGAGGAAAATTTGAAAAATGTTATAATTTCACACCGCAACTTCCGTCATATTTCTTAACAACCGTCAAACGATCATCTTCTTTGTGTTGTAAAGAAAAAGTAACGCTATGACGCCTCGGTAAAATATGATGAGTCGACATAAAAGTATAAACAAAAAACTTGTACATCACTCCCGCATTATCAGCTACGTACTCCACTCGAACATTTTCTTTATCCGGAACATTATTATATAGACGAAACATTTTGATGTATCGTTAATGTGATTAATCAAGCAACATAATGGACGTTAAAAAGGGCACACATAAATATCATTGTAATCAAATTCAATGGGTTATTTATTTATTTATATGAACTATGTGGATAATAATTATTATTAGACTGAGAAAAATATGATGTTAACTGTGTTTCAGATGTATATCCGTAATTCGGTAAAAATTACAGTTTTTTAAAAGGAAACATTTCGGTTCCATTTATAAATATAACATTTATATGGCATTGAAAAATGAAACTTTTTCAAAAAGCAAAAATTGTTAACAAACTTTGCTTTGGTTTTGTATTTGCATCCATTCTTATGCCCTTTAGATGTAAATAAATAATATCATTGTTTTTAACTCATTAACTTGACCTTCCAAATATTTACAAACGTTTTTTCTTGCTAAATTTAAGAAAAACGTTCCATTCTTTAGTTCCATAATATTTAAAACTAGTTTCTTTGCTTTTAAAAAATAGTAATTTTTACTGAAAGGTGGTTATACATTTGAAACGCAGTTAATAACAGTCATTTTTTCTTTTTCTCAGCGTAATGTTGACACTGTTGGATAATTTATTTTATTTATAAAAGGGCATTATTGCTATCGATTCTTAACTTTTGGAAAATGTCAGATTTATCGTTCCAAATGTATTAATTCTGACCATTGTTTCGGCGTAATCAATAAAAGAAAATAAATAATGAAAAGGAGCATCAAGTAATTGATATTCAAGGCACCAATGTTGCTTATTAGTGTCCAAGTTTGCAGACGACGAGAAAAGGTAGCTTCCTGAGCGGCCTTTGGAATGAAAATTCCCGGCAAAAGAAGGAAGTAAAAAGGGATCCGCTGTAAAGAGTTTACCGCAAGTTAAAACGTAAATTATTTGAGATGCAGACCGCAAATTGTACGTCGAAATGGCCGTATTATACAAGTCGTGATTCCAGTGCCTAACCTTAACGTTTGCCTTCCCCGATATCTGCAAGTACCCTCGATGCGAGCATTAAATTTCCGATCTCTTTTCAGCCCTGCCTCGGTCTACGTACACTTCGAGACCTTTTTCTTCGACTCGAATAAACCGCATCGTTTGCTCTCCCTCGCGTTACTCCCTTTTTAGTCCCTATTTTGACGAGCGACGCCGCGTATCTCGGCCATTGGCCACTGATTACAACCGAATCCACCATCATTTCAATTAAAAACATTTTCGCTATTTCCTTAAATCGCAATCCCACGTTCCGGACACTTTCCATCCGATAAAGGCATCGCAAAACTTTGCACTTTATAAAGTTAGATTTCGCCTTCGCTCCTCGACTTCGATTCTTTTTCCCTCGCAGCTTTGTCTTTTTCTGCTCTAGCACGTCACTAGACTGATTTCGCAATCTTTTCGATTCGACGTTCACGGGGATTTCCGTCAGGGAAATGCGCGCCGAGGAATGTATCGATTTCACCGTTGAATTAGTTCGCAGAAATGCAAGTCAGCAGGAGAAACGAGTAACACGTTACGAAAATTCGGTTAATGTAAACGGGACTTTTGCTTCAAATCATGGATCGAAGGGACTTTTTGAAATTGTCCTTTCAAAACCTTCATTGGATGGTCGATATGATTGAATGTCAAAAAAATATTGTATAAATAATAATTATTTGTCCTGTAAAATTGTTATTATTTAAGTCATCATTCGATATTTTAAATTCTCATGATTAGTACATGCGAACCATAATATCCACATTGATAAAAATGTTGAAATTTCCTTGCCTAATATTAGCTTTACGGTTTCTCTTGCAATACTTCTAGTTACTGTATTTGAAAAACGTTGCCTAACAAAATTTAATAGTTGGACGAAATTTAGTTATTGCTATAAGAAAATAGAGTTGCCACGATAAGAAAATGTAGCCAGGCACAAATTTAACTTCAACTTTTATTGAAAGGCGAACGTACATCTGAAGTACAGTTAAAAACAGCACATTTTTCTGTGGTACATTTCTCAGTGTAGATTTATGTACAATTAAAATAATCCGGTTAAAATAAGTGAACATTTATAGTGTAATTTGACAAGGATTATCAAACATATTATGTTCTTTTATTACACATAAACATTCTTTCTTAAAAAGAGAAAGATTTGTAAAATATCACATTTATATTTTATCAGTTGAAACAACTGATATTTCACTGAATTCCAGTCGCAAATTCTTCTTTGCCCGCATCAATAATTTTACATTAATCAGTGTAAATTATTGCGGAAATATTACCTCGACCAGCGACATTTGACCCTATAAAACTAATTCGTCCCAATCAAATAAGATGCAGCTCCTGAACGAAAGATGGCCATTTCAACTTTGTCCAATAATTTTAATTCTCGCTCTTAATTTCATAAATTTGAATCCATTTACTAAAATTCCGATCGACTAAATTGTACTCATTTCCATTTCAAATGCGCAATTTTCAGTGCAAAATTAACCGAGACAGAAGTGAGGCCGAATTAAATTTCGATAAAATTCAAAACATTCCGCGAGTTATGAGTGCGCCGTTGCGGGTTTAATATAAAAAATTGTTTTTCCCTTTGCCATTGTAGCCATTCAACGGGAAATAACACGCTGGAAAAAACACGCTGATGGAAATAAATTTGCTGGTATGTCCAATAAAATATAATTTGTCGATTCCTTGGAGGCGCTCTGAATATCCCGCGCCAGTCGGTGACTGCGCGCGGAATGGAACTGTGTACGAGCATATCTGACGCACAGTTACTTATACGTTCCGCCCCACTTTCGAGTTATGACTTCCGTTTGATGCCGTTGCTACCGAGCAGTTTATTGCGGCGATTGATCGGAAGTTACACTCGTAACCAGCTTGGAAATTCGTTTCTGCCGGCGGTCGCCGCGGAATTGAAAGAGTCTGGTTATTCTGCCACGTCGAACTGTCGAAATTGATTCCATCCGATTCGACGGTGCGTCTTAAAAGGACTCAAATTATTGTATCGCCGCGCTTGTCTTTGGCACCCCTTTTTCACATTTATCGCCACCGGAAGTCGGAAAATGGATTTAGATTGACTCGCACACAAGTCCGCGAATCAACGATTTTATCTTTATATTAGGATTTATGTTGTAAAATCGTTTCGCAACCGGTCAGATGTTATAAATCAAACGTGACTGATTGTAATTGGTGGGTAAAAAAGTAATCAGCGTGGAGCATTAAATGGGAGGGGGTTAATGGGCAATTGAAAGTTGGATTTCCAGTTTATTTCATTTCGTTTTCTTTAATTTGTACCGTTTCATAATTAGTTGGTATTATAAGAATAATTTATTTGCAAATAGTACTTTTAAATTTAATAGCTGTGCACTGAGAGGAAAATGTTTGAAAAAATTGTAATCATTTTTTTTGTTTGGGGATATAACGGACAAAGTGAAAAAAGTACAATCAAAAATTATAAAATGTGTTCATAATGGACGTAAATATTATGATTTTTCATTTTATTTTTACAAATTTACGAATACATTGTACAATTTTTTATTGTACTTTTTGCAACATTGTCTACCATGTCCTCAAATTAAAACGAAAAATTTTAATTTGTTCAACTTTTTCCTCTCGGTATATTATAAATATCTAATAATTGGTGTTGGGTATTTTAAATTATGAATAAGTCTCTTAAGAATTACTACGAATCACATTCAAGCAGGTTATTTCGGATGGTTAATTTATTTTGTAGAATTAGCTGTAGTTATTCGCAACATCTTTTTCAAGCATTTTTACGTAATTCAACGGTTCACCATATTTTCCGCGGTTGAAATTGTTACGTTTTTTATAACGTGAAATAATTTTTCGAATATTTTCATGGCAAATTTAGTAGTGTATAAAATATAGCAAAAATTGATTGCCATTTTTTCAATTCTTGAAATTATGAAGAATAAAAAAAAGAAGGAATTCTGTAAACATTAAATATTTATCGAAAAATATACATTGAGAAAAGAGAAATATTATAAATTATTATTAGTTATATTAATTTAAGGATACATTGGAAAAATAAATGTGTTTGCTATAAATAATAGTAAAATTTAAAAGCTATGTGGTAGCTTTTAATAGAAAAATATTAAAAATTGCTTTTATGATTGTTATGTTTACTATTATTAATAGGAGAATAATTTACTTTTCCAGAGTACCACTAAATGAATATGAAATGTTTAAAATTTTACTATTCCTTTTTTCTCAGTATATATATTAAATACTAATTTTGGACATCAAACTATATACTTTCAACTGGCACTTCGGACAATAAGCGAAAAGAAACATCGAATCTCTTTGAGTTGGCGGAAAAATGCTTCCCGTCCCTTAAATCCCGCTTTTGACTCACCGGCGTCTCAAACTTTAGCCTCCCCTCCTGGACCTTTTCAACTGACAATTCGATGCAATTATCGGCGTTCCAGCGCAGGCTCGCTCCCTTTGCCGCAGATAAAAACCGATGAAAATATCTCGCTCTGTTCATCTCGGGTTACCGGCATCATCTTTATCGTGCTGAGCTCAGCGTTAAATTAATGAAATATTTATTTGGAGGTTAGGGCGCCTTGTAATTTTCCAGGCACGTACCTCAGCTACACAATATTGCAGCCCAGGGAAATATTATGGCGAAGAAGTTCATGTTTGAATTCGTGTATCGACTCACCGCAATGATTATAAACAGAACGAAGAAAAGGTGTAAGTAAAATGGTTGCGCTTATAAATGGCTAGGATTTTATCGACGATCGTATTATGCGGGATTTTTTTTTAAATCTTCTTTTTACGGTGAATAAGACTGTAAAATCGCGTGAAATACACGAAATTGTTGTTTTAATGCAGTAAAGTTAAAAAAAATGCAATAAAAAAATGTGCTGCGCGTTGTTAAAATAAAAAAGTAACATTCGTCGTAAAATTGCGCCGTTATATTGCGGAGATGTAAATTTTTGACGCAACGATTTACCTGGAGAACTCAACGGTGCAATTGGTTAATAGTTTTATGTAATGATTTATTTTCGTTTATAGCGATCTGTTGATTAAGATAATCATGTTAGTATCATTGTTATTAATTCAGGAAAAAATACGCAAAATTGAATTAATGATAATTTTATAATATTACTTTATAAAAAAATAATATCTTTCAAAAAATGTTTATTTATAATTAAATTTTTTCCATGTTATATTAATATAAAATGTAAAATGAAACAAAGAAGACATATCTTTGTGATTAACAATAAAGCTGTATTCATCGTTATGATTTCTGAGGCGCCCTGTAAAATTAGAATAGCTGAATATTGATTATACTTTTATATCGTGTAAAATTCATGAATATGAATATTTCGTTCACTTTTAGCGGGGCACCTAGACCTTTTTTATTCCCATCGCCGTCAAAGTTTCAACTTTGTCGAATTCGAATTAAGGCAATTTCCGCGCGAACAACTGTCATATTGCTGGGCGACATTTTTTGAGGATGTACTCTCTCGGGTATTCGATCTATTAATCATCTTGGATGTTCAATCGCGGGATGCTAAGAACTTGGCGAAGTTCTTGCACCAACTTGCACCCGTGAACTTCGACGAATATATAACTATGCACCAGCGTATCTGCAGCTGCGACACGCTCGGATACCAAAGAAACTGAATTCCAACCATGATTCAAGTTGAACGTCGCGCATCATGATCTCTATGATCGTGGGAGTTGGACGATTTATTAGTCACCGAGTGTAATTGCATTCCTGCTGACCTTTGATCAGAATCGATCGTATAACAAATTTAAGTTTACTCGTTTAAGCAACTTCCTTTAAACTGCAGGAGCTTGCCTTTCTGAGAACAATGGTGTAAAAACAATGGATCTATTTATATTTCATATAAATATTCTGAATATCAATATATTAATTACGTATTTATAACATCGTTTGTATGAAAGTCATCGAGATACATATCTGTATTTATAGGCTGTCGTTTTAGTTTAACTGTTCACCAGAATTTCTTCGCTCGAAACTTCCGGATTCATATTTGCCGCGGATTGCTTGCACATTTAACGACATATTTACAACTTTGTGCTATTCTCTTTCCTTCAAGTTTAATGTTTTTTTTTAAATCCTGGCAGAATTGATGAGAAATCTATATTATTAACAAAAGTTTTGGATAATTTAAACAGTTCTTCCAGAATAATTCTATCTACGAAGCAATATACACTGAGAAAAAATCCTAATATTCGTGACTAGTGTATTATAGTTACTTTTCCTGAATACTAAAAGCATTAATTGTATTTTCTATAGTCTTTATAGTATCTGTAACTATATTTTATTGTTCTTTAAGCCATGCAGTACAGTAGATTATTCTCCATTACATATTCTCCATTATTTTTCTCAGTGTACAACCACTGAAACTATAACTATAACATGTTTAGTAATAAGAACTATGCCTGTTTTCTCTCAGTGTTAGCACCTTCACATAAAATAGTCTAATATAATTGTTCGAGGGATGGATGGCTCCGAATGGTTTGGCACTTGGTATTTTTATGGGAGTTGGTGTCAAAAGTGATTGCGTTAAAGTGATAAACGCAGGTAGCTTTTCTTAAGAGATTGGCTCGCCGGGGAAAAAGAGGATGTTTGTCAGGCCGGTTTTAATCCATCACGCATAATAACGTCGCGTGATTAACGAGCGTCCCGCCTTGCCGACTTAACACACTGACACGTGTTTCGTACATCGGACCTCAGGCGCATACGCGGCTTTGTATCGTCACCGGTGTGTTACCTACGTTGATTAATTGCCCTTATCCTTCGCGATGATCAATGTACGAGCGGAATAATGAGCAAAAATGTCCCAGCGTGCAATTGTTTGCACACGCATTGCCGTTTGCTCGAGCTTTCCAATCGAAAGCCAATTTTCGCGTCCTCGCGAACTCCAATTTTGCGCTTCAACTTCATTTCAGCCGTTTTGCTGCAGTAATACATTTTCCTAACATAAATTTAACCAGTCAGGCTTGATTAGGCAAATTAATTGTTTCGATCGTCCCCTTGATTAAGGAATAATGACTTCTCGCAAACATAACATGCACTGAAAAAAAAAAGGATTCATAACAGTTGGGCATATTTAATAAATGTTAAGAAAGTTGTTTTTGTATATGAGCAATTAAATATACAATAACAATTAATTATGTAATTTTTATATTTATGTAAAAAGTATGAGTGTCATGTTAAAAAGTTAAATTGATGTGTCAAGAGAAATTAAAATGCTCTTTGACGCAGCAATTTTAATTTAAATAGAAATGACATTTTATATATTGAGATATTGTAAATATTGGAAAACTTGTTTCACTTATTTTGTTATTTTAAACATTTTTGTATTGGCAAACTATCGTTATTAATTTTAACGACAAGGAAAGTTAATTCTTATAAGTCATTGCAATTTAGCGTAGTTTATTTGATGTTCGGCGTGTCACAATTTAATTAACATTTCCAAGCAAATTTCATTGAATTCCCTGGAACTTTATTTTTCAATTTTCAATTATAAATAGTAAATTGGTATCGCAGCGCAGATTATCGCCAACCGAAGTTATAATTAAAGTTATCAGAAATTGAACGGAGTGAACTTGTTACCTACTGAAATTAACAACATCTCCGGAAATAAATACTGCTTAATTGCAGTTTTGTCAATTATTCAGATACAAGCGAACACGCTAATTACGAGTCGGCAAATTTTTTGTCCACCGCAAGACCGGTTCCATGAATTTGCGGTTTCGCGGCACAGTTACACAACAAACAAATACTCCGTTTAGGGATTAAGCAATGGGAAAAAGCACGTACGATGCGCGTCGCAAACAAACAACTATAACATCTTTATCTTGCGAGCGAATTGTGCTGGGGATAAAAAAGCGCTGCAATGTTTATCGAACACGACGTACGTACGAAGACGTGTCATAAAAATTCAGATCCATCCGAGCGGCCAATAAAGTACAATAAAGCGTTGCGTTATCCCTCCGTCCATCTTAATTCAACTTTAATACATAAATGTTTATAAGGAAACGTAAATGCCTTACAGCTTCTTGTTCGGTAGATTCCGATTTTGATTAGTTCATGAAAAAAAAAGGATTTTGCACGTCGATAAAATCACTTTTTGTAACGTAAACTGTTCCGCTGCCGTCCTGTTTAAAAAACGGAGGGTTTCCGTTCTAGGGCGGAAAATGGCTAGTTACCGTTCTAGTACGGAAAATAGCAAATTTCCGTTCGTGTCTATTATCAGCTGATTTCCTTTTTCTAAATAGAACGAAAACAGGGCACTCTCCTTGCAAGAATTACTTGTTACAAAAAATAGTATATGCACGAGGGACGAAACGACGATTGGAGACTCGTGTGAATTTGGCCGTATTTGTCTCGCGCGACCAACTTCAACCTCGTCTATAATCGCTGTCGTTTCATTCTCGGTGGTTAATATACTATTATACGTAGCATTGTTACGTTGACGATCAAACGTCACTAAATCCCCAAACGAACGCCCCCGTTTATCGAGAATTTCGGCGACACGATGTTACCAACTAGATTTCATCATAACAAATTTCGCGCGACAATTATTCGCGCGATTCCCCTGCCGCCCCTGGCGACACCTCTTTCATTTTTTACTTCGAAACGGTAAGCGAACAACCGGCACGGGTATAATATAACTAGTTTTTAACAAGCGCAAGTTCTGTCGGGTCGAGTCTCTCATTACGCCTCGCGATGTCCTCTGAAAGCATGTTTTTTTTTTTACTGCTTGCTTTTTCGAATGACACGTTGAGCGGAGAACGTGAACATCCAAGTGCTTCAGAAAGTGTTGTTATTTCGAATGAAGTCATAAAAAGTCTCAGGGTTTTGAATAAAGTTTGAGGTTTTTATTGGAACATGTGGAATTGCTTCGAAAAAAAATTAATAAGTATGAAGAAGAAATAATAATAACAAAAAAAGAACCTATATATATATATAATAAAGTAGAAAGAGTAATTTGGGAGTGAAAAAACTAATGCGTTACCCGAATTAGTCTCCAGGGTAAATAAAATTATGATTGATATTTGATCCACATCTAATCTACAAAATGTGACCCTTTTGGATGACACTTTAATCCCGATCAAATCATGATCACATCGTTTTAAGACATTATTAATATTTAACGTTGAAAATTATGAATATAAATCACGTATTAAAACGATGTGATCATGATGCGATCGTGACTCATCTATGACTCGATCATGATTAATCTGATTAACGATCAGAAATTGTCGCATATTGCAGATTAGATTTAGATAAAAGATCACTCATCATTTTTCTTACTCCATCCATATTAAGGGAATTCTATTCAATTGTTTCCTGTTTTAGGATTTAGAAGAAAGAAGTAAATCGTGAAATTTTTAACAAATATTTGCCACGCTCGAAACTTTATTTAACGTAGACTCGAGCGCGCTTTATGATAAGCGTAACGCTCGCTTTTGTACTTTCGCTCATTATCTCGGAATAAATTTCTTTGTTTTCCTTTTTTTAATGATTTAATGCAATTTTCAGTATCGCCTTTGCCTTGATGGGTTGAAAAAACGCCGATTCTTTATGCTTGTTTCAGTATCAATATATAGTCATCGTTATCTTCGAGAATCCTCGCATTCATTTTCTTTTCCAGGCAAATATTATCGATTTCGACCCAGTAGGTTGCTCCCGGGTTCGAAAAGTCGTTGCCAAATTACAGTTCTTAAAATGATCATTATTTCTATTGAAGAAAAATGGTCCGTCTTAGAGGAAAGTAGTCCAGTTAATGGAACAGGATTATAGAGATTTTATTAAATTATAACGTTCAAAGCTTTATCTGTTTTTGCATTCGATGAATAGGTACAGTTATTGTAGTTATACTATAAAATATAGTATATATTATGTTATAGAATATATTCCGAAATTATCCGGTAATAAAATAAAATGTTACATAAAATTATTAATACTTTTTATTCTATACAGGAGTTAATGTATTTTCCACGGTTCATAAATTAATGTAAATTATTATAAAACCCAGCAGAATTTTATCTTTACAAAGTGCACTAATTTGAATTCCCACGAAATATCCACTTTCTTGTTTGAGTAATATCGAATGAATGAAATAAATTCCGCGTTTCACAAATACTTAATTCCCCGCGCTGTGTTCGCGTAAAATTACATAATTAGATATACTTTCCGCGAATGCACAGTGATTTTTGTTGCTGTCCAAAAGTACCCGTCCTCTTTTTGGCGACTGTGGAGCAAAATAATTTTCATAATTTCGTTTACAGATGCAGCGTGCATCTAAGTGAAATTTAATTTATCAACGGACCCCTTTAATGCGTTTTTAATTTCAATTTTCTCGTAGTCGAAAATTTACCATAATTGTGATTAAAAATCAGGTTTATCTTGTAACTTCTTTTGTAATAAATATGATAAGCAAACTGCGTTGCCAATCCCATCCTATACTGAAAAAAATAACATTAAGAATTGTGCTGGAAATGTGCTGGAAATGTGCTGGAATTGTACTGGAACTTTAAATTCAGCCGTTTGTACAATATACACTATAACAATACGCAAACAAACTTTACTATTATCACTACCATTTTATGTGACATAGTATAATAAATTTGTAATCTAACTTTTTTTTTCGACGTATTGGCCAATTTAATAGCGTTGTCTGCGGCGCCGCGGAATCGCAATTAAGCGACGCGAAATGCCGGCAAAATGAGTGCCTTATCGGAACGCGGCCGCTCGCGTGCTTCGACGTCAGTTGGATCGCCGCCGTGGCGACGCCGATAACGTTTCGGGGCCGCCACTTAAGCGGCCGTGATTTATAACGTAATTTCACGATCGATTTATGTAATTATTCATAATCCCATTTAAACAGCGTCGCGATGTAAATATGCCGGGGAAGATAGGGGGCGCCCATTAATGCCTTGTGAATGCATGTAAATGTTTTTGCCGCACGCCCCATCTCGCTCTCGGGGCATTAATTGGACAAAGACGCGGGTATCCTTTTGAGCGCGCGTTTCGCGCACGGATCGAGCCGTATTTAATTTTGTCTGGCGAGATATGAAAGCCTTGGCGCGCTTATATTCGGAAGAAAAAAAAGGAAAAAAGAACGAAAAAAAAAAAACGAGAGAGAGAGAGAAAAGAAAAGAAAAACACGGCGCAACGCTTCGTGCAGATTTTTCATGTAAATTGCGTTTCCGCTTTGGGAGCGCGCGCTTCGGATCCGCGGGACTTAACGCGCTGCGAAAAAAAATAACGCGGATCGGCGCGCGAACGCTTTTACCCAAATTCATCAGTGTCACCGACGGCCTATTTCATTAGTATTGTTAAGTGACACTGATGCATTTACCTATGATGATACATCAGGCTCTAGTCGTAACGCTGATTTAGTTTGTCAGTGTCTAGTTTTGGTGACCCGGCGGTGTCAAATTCCGCAACTAATTCAACGTCATCCGCGTTAAACACCGCCCTTTCAATCAAACCCGCGAAAATGAATGGTCCGTTTGAGAATTTAAGCCGAGACCGGTGAATTGTTGGAATTAATTATTTCAAGAGGTAGCTTCAGAACAAACTATTTGTTATTTGTACATCATTAAACGCGACACGGTTCTTACGGAATTTCAAGTGATCGGTATTAGAAGTGATTTAATACAATTTTTAGTAAGATATATTATTTCTTTTGTAATTGATATGATTTGTAATCTTCATGTTGCCTTTATTTATTCTAAACTTACGCGCTTCGTGGTATCTTTTTTATTATTATTTATAAGGCGAAGAAAAATTTCCATGCATAATTCATGTATTTTTTAAACTCGCACGAATGTGTGAGGGATAGACAGCTTACGAGCTTCTAGCACGAGTAACATGTTAGTTTCACGTTTGTAATTATTTAGAGGGGAAAAAATATAAAGTTTAAAATCAAACTTTATAATAGTTATATTAAAAGCAAATTTCTTTTTTGAAACATGTTCAATTTAAAATCTCATTAGTTTATTTATTTATTTATTATTTAGCACTTTAAGGGGTATATATCCTTTGAAACTAGAGTCCTTTGTGGAAAAGAATGCTGAAACATGCTGAAACAGGTTGAAAAATGTTGAAAGACTACTAGAATTAGGAATTTTCAGTATTATTTTCCACAAGGCGTCTTTGCTTTTAAAAAACAGTAGCACATAAATAGCAAATAATTCATATAGTATAGTTCTTTTTCCATTTCGCGTTAGGCGGGGTGTAGGTTGTTCAGTTTTTCTTCTACAATAAATTTCGCACGGCTATAATTACATTGGCGTGTTAATAAAAAAAGGTACAACAATTTATGTCGTATTTATGTTTTTTCTTCTTTGCACGTGAAGCACGAAATATAAAAATCTTCCAAGTAAACACGAACGAGCGTACGTCCATATAATACACGTGCCTTACACATGCTGCACTGAAACACGTGTCCGCTATTCAGCAAAAAGAAGTGTGCCGCGGAATCAATTACGTACCGAGCGCAAGCATAAAGTCATCGCCCTCGCTCGATCTTGCGAGGCCAAACATCGCACAACCAAAGGACCCAAGGCGGTTGCGCGCGCAATTAAATAATCACGATAATGTGACGCGTGCGAGCGGGAGATAAGCCGGGTGACTTTCCATCTCTCTCCCAAAGTGCGTCGCTGTCTTATCGAACACTAGGAGCTTTCCCTTTAAAATATTTTGCGCAGAGCAGGTGTAGTTTAATGCGCTGTTTTGTTTAACAATAACGGCTACATCGAATATATACAATTATACTGAAAAAAATATATCAAGAAATACTGTACTATATTGAGAACAATAAAAAAGCTACTATAGTTTGTGGCAATCTGAGACTCTATTCTCTAATGTTAAAAACATTACCAGACAGTTTGGTAAACGGTGTCACTTTTTTAAGTAATTATTGGGAGTAATTATTGGATTAATTTTCAGGTTAACTATAATTATAGTTGAATGAACCATATTATCATCCTTGACTAACGAAAGAACAAGAAGTTTGGCTTGCAAAGGTATCAAAGTATTCATTTCTTGTAACTTTCAAACGTAAAAGGCAAATATTTCTCACCTTGAATGCTGGAATTCAAGGACTAATTCATAGCAACTGTTAATAAATATCTCCAAGTGTTGAGATTTGCAACTAAACATTAACACCTGTCGAATTGGTGGAAGGCATCCTGCGACCTACATCAATGCAGGAGGATACATTATTGCTATTATTGGATGGGAAAGCTCCGAAGTCGACGCCGCCCGGAGGGTTAACCAGTTGGTTGCCATGGCGATCGGCGACGCAGCCTGCACCCCGGCTCTTTTTCGTCGGCCTCCGGAATGCCAAACCGCGCTGCCTATCCTTCTTCCCGACCTCGTACCGGCCCGACTCATTTTTTGTTCGGCCCTCTCCGTCGACCGCTCGCAGCTTCCCATCGCTCGATCCTTCTCTCGCTCGACCTTCCTCCCCTCCCCCTCCCACCGCGACTTGTTTTCGGCATGTTTTCTAAGCTCCTGCGTGGCGTCGCGCATGGCGCCAAGCCTCGCCCGGCTTTCATTGTCGGTGATTATCCTTCCCCGGATCGCGCGCCAGCCGCAAATGCTTTCCGTCTGGCGCGGACGCGCGGGCTTATTATTTTTCAGTTACACGGCTGAATGACGCCGTCGTTTGAGCTGGATAATGAGGCGCGCTCGCGTACCCGCGTCTGAAATTGAGTGGTCAGGTGATAGGGGGAGGGGGGTCGTTGGTTCACGCTTTTCTGATAACGCACTTTTATGTATATTAGTTGACTGTGTTTTCGTAGCCAGCTTTGCATTCTGGGATATTCTGAAAAGAACAAATACTAGGAATTATGCACTGAAGAATAGTCGGAGCAAGTTCTTTTTTCAGATAAATGTTTTTTGTCATGTTGCGTTTCGGTTGCACGGTAATTTTACACTGAAGAAAAGGGTGGTATCTAAAATTGCCATACCTTCTGGGGCTGGAGGGATATTGTCTACAATGTCTGCTACTTTGCCATACCATTTCAGTAAAATTTTATGTATGATATAGTAAAATTTGATGGTACTGAAAAATGAAAAGTTTTCAAACAAAATATGAACAAACTTTGTTTTTGTTTTGTAATTCCATCCAGTCCTATGTCATTAACTTAACCTTTCAAATATTTACAAACTTTGTTTTTTGATGTACTCGAGCTACAAAAATATTTTGTTCCTCAGTTCCATCAAAATTTTATATTCAGTATGGTAATAATGACCATAAATTGTGGCAACTTTGATCGGTTGGTATAGTAATTGTATAAACATCATAGACTATATCCCTTCAACGTCAGAAGGTATAATAATTTTTATTATAACTTTTTTCTTAATGTACTTCAAACTGAAAATTTATTTTGAATTTTTTAATACGTAACTTTCTTTATATTCGAATATTTTAGATCATAACTTATAAATATGATTTTATTGAAATAAATTTATTGTTCAAAATGTAATATGACTTGCTGAAACTATTTAAATTTTCTATTGCAAATGATATTTATGTATATCATTTACAATATCTATGGGCATTGATATAAAAATACGGTATTTTGTATGTTTAAAGATTGTTAGAATGAAATAATTATTAAGGATTATTAAATACTTTATAATAACAAAATGAGTTTCATTTGAAAGTGAAATATTTAATGTTAGATTTAAGAGTGCTCGAGTTCAACCATGGTTGAATGGTTCAATCAATTGATGGAAAAAAAAACGTCAAGGATTCCGGAGATGTACGATCTCCAATCTGGCTAGTTTTAAATCTATGATACCGATAAGTTTGTCTCGTACTGATAAGTTTAGATTTGTGTTGCAGATATTTGGCTATGCCGGTAATGTACACACATAAATATTTAACCCGGCACAAGTTAATTACATTCTTGACGTATTATATCTTGAGTAAAGAAAGTTCTGTTCTATTTGAATTACTGATTTCCAACTTTAGAGGGTAATTAGGTTAGATTAGGTTATGTTTATAAATGTATTACGTGCAAATAGAAACTTTCTTGACCGAGGAGAGGTCATTATTTTCCCACGTATTACTTTTTCTTTTATTTTTACAAAATGTTTGCCCTAAAACTGATATTTATTCGTAAAAAGCATTTCAAATGAATTAGATTTTATTAAATATAATAATCCAAAATATATTTACTAATTATTTACAATTCCTGATTGCAAGAGAAAAAAGTACTGACTGATGAAAAAGTGCATAAACATAATAGCGCCGCTTAAAGAAAATAATTAGCGTAATGGATATCGAAGTGGGATCGCGCAATTTAATTCGCCGTATAAATAGAAATGACGCGAACGAAACGCATATCACGAAAAATGGAAAATTGTTCGCGTCGCGTAACAATTGTTGGCGTAACATTCTTGTAGAAAATGTCTTTGTCCGTCAAGCTTCAAAAGTATTGCGCGCAAATGAAAGGGATTTATAGAAATACAGCAAACTTTGTAATGTAGCATTTCATTTTCGTTTCATTGTTTTCGATATTACTTCTTTTATGGTGCCGACAAGATTTTTTTTTTTACGATTATAACTTTGTTTATTGTAAAGTTTGTTAATAAGGGAGAAAAACTCTTACGGCACGCTGCGTACCGAGGCGAGCAGTGTCAAATAATAATGTGCCATTCATCTTTTTATGCCTTATTTTAATAAATCACATTCCACCGAGGACGGCTTCGCAGCCATCCTCGAAATCCAACATATTAAGGATAAAAAGCCGGCCGTTCTATAAAAACGCGCCACGGAAAAACGTTAATGGTATTAAAGAGAATCATTTTTTTCCATCCACTTAAGGATTCGCGAATTAATTGTTTGCGAACAATCCGCGGTAATTTCATTGAAATTGTTCATCGAGTCGTGAAATTTGGCGCTGTAAAAAAAGGTTGAACCCAAGCCCCAAAAATGAGAAAGACTTCAGTTTAATCCGCGAAACTGTTTGATTGAGTTATAAACAATGGCAAAAAAAAATTGATTGCACGATGATAATGTTTGTTCCTTTTTTGCGCGGTTGAAACAGCTGTGTAAAATTTGCATATTCGGTGAACGTAATATATATTGAATTGTTAATGGCGCGGATTTAACATGATATAAAATGTGTAGCTTGTTTTTTTTTTTATTATTATAGACGTACCTGTTTTTCATTTTTATGTTCCATTATTCTGATTTAATTAATTTTGAAAATGCGAATTTCATGTAAATGTATATATTTGTATGAAAAACAATTCGGAAATACTATTTGAAATTGAACAAATGAACGGTAAATCAATAATAAGCATACATTTTTTCCCACACTGAGAAAAAAATTCAGTAAAAATTAACGTGCTTGTCACGACTTTGATAATATTCTAAATATGCTGAGCAAATTAATGTGTGCAGCCTTAAACAATATGGACGTAATATATATAATTTAACATTATGTTTTACGTTGATTTTTAAAATAAAGCCAACAATTTTTGCCGGCCAGATAGAAACTTTATTATTTTTCCATTATTTTTAACGAGAAGTCAATAATAATTAAATTATATTTGTTAAATGTTGTAGTTGTTCACTACAAATTTTACAGTGCTAACACCTCGGTATATCCGTTTTGGCTTTTAATGGGCCTCTAGTTAATTGGTATTGCTAGGTTTTTTCTAAGCTTAATCAATTATTAGCCGAGAATCTTGCTTTATTGGCAGAAAACGAATTTTTTGCGAGTGTTGAAATAATAAAGTATTTTAAATTTTGTAATATACATATACACTCGACGCTCCCATTTTCCACCTTCTCATTTTCAACGTGCTCCCATTTTCAGCGAAATTTCTTAATTCATTAATAATTGTATACAGTTTAAGGCAGATTACAACCGAAACAACCGAATAGAAATAACCAATGAAAATAACACGTGCGCAATTGCGCCACGCTGAAAATGGGAGCGTTTCCGGTCTCGATCTCGCTGAAAATGGGAGCGTCGAGTGTAATATACTTTATAATGTACAAATCTTCAAAAATTTATCTAACCCCTAATCCCGGCACGCGTTTGCGCTCCTTCTTTTACATTATTACTACAAGCAATTTCATTCAATTGTAAAAGAAAAGTCTTGTTTTTCCTCGCGAGGCGCACTTTGCAGTGTAATTTTTTCCCGATTGTCGAGGTCGCTTTTTATCAGCGCGCAGCGGGAAATCCAAGGACTGTTTGAACGAGGTGCTAGAATGTTTTTGCCGCGAATACCGAATGACCGTAAACAGGGATCTGCTTGGCATTTTGTACGGCCCGAGCCTCGTATATATCGCCGTCTGCATGACCGCAAAGCATCGTCGCCATTTTGACGGGGGTTACGTTATCGAGCCCTTTCCGCCAATCGGCGACGCGATCGTGCAATAACATTTCATATCGGGCTGTTACGGCACGACTTTGAGAACGGATCCTCGAAACGTGCGAGATCAGCGCAATTCTTATTCATCGTGTTCATCAGCCCTTCGCCGAGTCGTTTCGCAATTTCTGCCCGAATTAGGTTATTTAATGTACCGCAAAGTTCAGTGAATTATCAATATCGCGAGGCTTAAGTCCCAAACGAGAAATAACGTCGGACTTTATTACAGTAACGCCCGGCGATAACCGTAACAATATTTTTTTAATGCTTCGGAATCTTTATATTGCCGTCGCGTGAATAAATTATAACGGTCCGTTTTCATAAGCAAATTCGAAGTTTCAACGAAACTGCAATTAAGCTCCACTTTTCCCTGTCAATTTTTTCGATCGAAATTTTCATATTCGCCGAAGACGAAGAAGACAGAAAATTATGGCAGAAAAAATACTGTTTTCAATTGCATTTCAAATATATGTACGATTTTTCAATAACAATTACTGTTTTTTAAAAGCAAAGGCACTAGTTTTAAAAGTTATATTTACACTGAAAAAAAAAACTATTAAGAAACATTGTGCTAAAACAGTAATTTTATTGAAAGCTGGACATTCTTCTGAAACACAGTTAAAAACAGTAATTTTATCTTAAAATAATCTTAGGATTATATATTATTTAATTCTGAAAACTGATTAAATTTCATCCAAATCAAATTCACATTAATAAAGTAAGATTTTTTTGAATATCACAATAATACTAACGTTTGGAGTGCAATCAAACGTTATACCAAGTTTATTTTTGATAGAACAACGGATTGAATGCAATAGTACATTTCTAACAGCAAAAAAACACCGTGATACGCAAAGCTAGTAATTTGCATATGTACACCGAAGTGCGCGCGCGCGCGAAAGAGTTAGTTCAGTAAGAAAAAAAAGTGAAGGATTGTTTTTCAATGTATCGCGGCTGAGTGGTTTCGGCGTTTTTAATCGACGCCACTTGTTTCTAACGACCTCTTTTGTTTAAAGCTCTCCACGATACTCGAGCTTCTTCTTTCATCCCACTGCTTTCCCCGAGCTTCGTCTTTAATACCTTCGTAGGTCGGCGGCATTATCTGCGCGCATACATTACGTTTGTGTAATGCTATTCGACGCCAGGTGTATCAAAATGCAATGACACTGAAATTACAAAAAAAGAGAAAAACTGAAAAAAAAAAGAAAAAAGAAGAAATATGTAAAAGTAAGTTTTTTATGCTGACATTAATCACGCACACAAATGATGGCAGCTTGCACGTCCTGTCGATTCAATACATGCGTCTGAAAATTTCAATTAATTGATACGATCATTTCAAATTATTTGTACGTTAAGCTTTTATCATTAAAAGCAATTCAAAATTATCGCGATACTTGTATTTTACGATTATTTATTATAATACAACAATAGAATCAATTAATTTCCTGTGGTAATTGTATTGATTTATCAATGATCGAATGCGATTCATTGAATTTGTTCCGTGATTCGTAAATGAAAAATGAAGTTTAATTGAAGCTGCGAAATAATATTAATGTATTGATATGTTTGTAATCTTTCTCAATGTTTGTATAAAATTCGAATCGAATGTATATGACTTTTTATTTATTTTTGACGCATCAATCCAATGAAGTATGTTTTGAAAAAAAAAAAAAAAAAAAAAA
>JABFPN010002709.1:0-20983 GCA_022817305.1 Leptoteleia sp. ZL-2020 | reverse complement strand
TTAGTGTTTTTGTAAATATTATTTTAAAAATGTTGATTTAATGCTTAACAAAAGTTTTAGCACATTCTTTAGGCATGGGAAAATTTAATTCAATTACAAAACCAGAATTTTTAACTCAATTTTAAGCAAATTTCTTGAGCGCGTTTTTTTATCATCTCGAAGACGCGTTCAAGAAATTCGCTTAAAATTGATGATAAACTTTCAGTTAATTCAACGTTAAATAATCTCCCGAATTGAGAAAATGTGCTAAAACTAAGTATATTAATTAATTCTTATATATTTTGATAAAAACAAAGAACGCCCTAATCTAGTAATTAACGCTTACAACATCGCGTTAAAAATAAAATTGTATTGGTAGACTACAGGGCTACCAACATATTTCACTTTCACGGTGAATAAAATATTGTTCTCAACTCGAAAAAAGTGGTTTCAGGTTGGTAACCCTTCATCTTTCGCATGGGTTACCAACTTAAAACCACTTTTTTTCCCCCAAGTTGAGTTGTATACTATTATTATAATGTTAATTACTTTCAGTTGATGGTAGTTAATGATCGAATGAGTGAAATCCAGCCGACTGGTGCCGCGATGCTGCACACTATGCAACGGCATAAAGAAATCCTTAAAGACTACAAGAAGGAGTTTAAGAAAACGAAAAATAATTTCTCATCGAGGAAAGACCGCGAGGACCTTTTGCATAGTGTCCGAAAAGAAATTGAGTAAATATAAATCAATTGAATCAATAATGACTACTGGTATAATTTAAATTAAAATCTTTGATATATTAAGGGAACGCAAAGACTGTTTGGAATAAATATAGTAAATAAAACAAATAGAACTGAGGAACAAAATGTTTTGTAAAATGAAAAATATAAACGAACATTGTTTGTAAGCGCTTGGAAGGTCGTGTAAATGCAAGAACAAAATGGTCTTGCACTTTTGAGATCATAAAAATGGGATGAAATATAAAACAAAAACGAATGCCTCGTTTATGTTTTATATTTTAAAATGGTACCGAAAAGCTAGAAATGTTTTCAAGATCCATTTTTATGCCCTTTGGGTGTAAATAAAAAATATTGTGTCTGTTCCATTAATTTGACCTTTCAAATATTTGTTCAAAAAAACATTGCTTTTTTTGAAGTGCTCAATTTTAAAAACGTTCCAGTTTTCAGTTTCATAAAAGTAAATTATAATATAAGCAGGAGAAAAAGTTATTTTTAACATTTTTCATTTAGATTACTTGTTTGTAAGTAAGAAAGTTTATTTTTGCCTTAAATTATAATTAACTCTTACTATTACTATTACTATTATTGCTTACTTATAATCCTCTTTCTTATTTTTCAGCAACTACAAAAGTAGCGGTTTGAATAGAAGAGATATGTACGTAAAAGAAAACCAACACTTGCACAAGTAATTGAAACATAAATTACTATCATAAATTCACATTAAATTATATAATTAAGCTAACGTTCATACTCATAAATTATTTCTACTTTATTGACATACACCTCTATGGTCCTGAAATAACTTTTTCATAATATATTATTCAAAATTTAATTTCCAAATTATATTTTGATGAAAGATATATTCAGAACTCTTTCAAAATGTGTATTAATAAAGTGAGAATAATTAATGGGCATAAATAGGCCTAAATACTTTGTGTTTAAGGTGATATTTATTTATTATATGTATATTGTTAAAGCGAGATTACAATAATGATATTGAAAATAGTATATTATAAACCGAGGACGGAGCGATAGTGATTATAGACTAGTGTGAAGTTGGCCACGCGAGATAAAGGCGGCTAAATTCACACGAGTTTCTAATCGTCGCTTCGTCCCTGTTGTAAATATACTATTTTTTTGTAACAAGTGTAAGGAGATTGCCCTGTTTTCGTTCTGTTTCGAAATCCGCCGTTTCCAAGGAGACGCGGACGAAAATTTGCTCATTTCCGCCCTAGGGTGGAAAATGACTACTTTCCGCTCTAGGGCGGAAAACGGCTAGTTTCCGTCCGCGACTCCTTAATAACCGTCAAGTTTTCGTCCTCATTTATAATCAGCTGGTTTCCATTTTCTAAACAGGGCAGTTTCCGTGCACTCGTTACAAAAAATGTGTTAGTGCATAAATGTAATTAATTCTTGTGTTTTAGTTCCGATCGACTGATAAACGACCAAATAAGCATAGCCGTGGAGACGCGGGAACATTTAATGACCCAACGGCAGGCGTTCAAAAAGATACAGACCCGCTTTAACGACATTTCCAACCGCTTCCCCGCGATCAGCAGCTTAGTTCAAAGAATCAACGTGCGCAAGAGGCGCGACTCGCTAATCGTCGCGTGCGTCGTTGGACTTTGCACATTTTTAATGCTCTTTTACGCGTTCCATTAATCAAAGATTATACCTTTTGTACGGGCGTACGATTATTCTTAAATACTACGATTACATTTATTCCGATTGATCTTTTAATACCGAATGAAAAAAATGTTGGACGAAAATTTACTAGAATTTCTGGGAACGCTCTGTTGTAAGATCTGTTACAAAATGTGAATTACGAATCATTCCTTTTGTAGTTACACACAAATATATTTTTTATAACTATGGAAATTTTACATTTTATACGGTAAAATTTTCCTTTTTTTTTACTTTGAGTAATTTTAAATATTTTCAAGTTGAAATTATATATTCAAGTCCCTGGAAATATTAGTAAAGTTCTCTGAAATGTAATATTAATTGAGGACAAATGGGAGCAGTTAAAAATTAGGGCCTCGGTTAATATTACCGTTGTTGATTAATTATTTATCGTACCTTTTGTAAAATTCTAAAATAAATATATATAATAAAATGAATTTAAGGCATTTAAGCGTTTTGAATGAATGATTTATAATATTGTAAGGAAGTTAGGACTCTTAAGTTTGTCATTACTATGATTTGTTAGGGAACGTGTTTAAATGTACATCAATTGTACAATACTATATTCCATTTGATTAAAATAAACATTTATCTTTGGGATTCATGTTTGATCCAACTGGACAATTGAAGTCTGTTGAAAATTCATCCAAATTAGAAAACGACCTCAGTACTCGTATTTCGTGCTGGTTATAAGGAGTCCCTTTATTTTGACTTAGCGTTGAGTTGTTATTAAACTTGGCACACCAATTGTGAGCAGCCTTGATCCAAAACAATTGCCTTTTATTATAATTTAATTCAGGTAATAATGGCTCTTTATTAGTATCCATATCTGAATTAATATAAGCAGCATAAGCCGCTTTAAAGCCAAGCACATTTGTTATACCTTCGCTCAGGTCTAATTCTCTATTCAGCTAAATAAGAAAGGTTGCAATAAGTTAAGGAATATTATTTATCTCGTGATGGTTATCACTGAAAAAGTATTTCTTATATGTATATACTAACTTCCATTCCTCCAACGGTATAATTTTCGTATTGCGCAGCAAGGCAAACCATTATTGTGTTATATTTTACCATATTATTTATGCTCTGGTTTATATAAAATTCGTGCTTTTCGTCGAAGAATATATTGTTGGGGTCGATTGAATGTGATAATTCATGACCAGCAATAAATCCCAAGCCAGCATAATTCAAATAGCTAGGTAGATCTTCATTAAAAAGGGTATTGCTCAAAAGTGATCCGGGAATATCTGATGACATATAAACATAGTACATATTGGTACGTATTTCATTGCGATTAGTGTTCAGATTATCAGAACATACCTCAAAAGATGATAAGTAAAAAGAATTCAGAACATGAACTTACATATATTGTTTGATCCATACTGGTACATAGCATTAATGTCAGTTTGCAACATCCACCAGATATTTCTATCAGTAGGTGTGCCCCACCTTGCGAGATTATTATCTGTCCGAATTTTCGAAGCTTTGAAATAGAACTCTTGGTATATTCCATTCTTCAAACTTTCGTCAAACATCCTCTTCATCTCATCATCGCTTTCTGTATAAATATCAGAGTGTCCTACATATTTATGTATGTTTCCGATTTTTTTTATTATATTCTGTTTTAAATCATTTTCTAACCACTCGTTCTGAAATGGGGAATTTTTGAGTTCACAATAGCTATTCAGGGGACAATGTTTGTATGACATTAGATGATTCTATTTTAGGAAATGTCTGCAGATATCAAGGCTAGGTTTCAACCTAGCAAAGAACAATTCCATTTTTCCTTACTTTTTCGTGGAGTACTAAATTCTTTTATTGAGCACGAAATTGTTGGATCAGGTTCCTGTAAAACAAAGTACTTTTATATTTGCAAAATACTTACCTTTCTTATATTATCTTGTAGAGCTTTTTGAACATTATTGACATAAGTCTCCGCAGAATGTAATCTCTTCTCGGTCAAATATGTCTGCAGATAGGCTGCTTGCAAATTGGGAAATATTTCTAATAAGTTTTGTATGCATCTTTCGTAACGAGGTGCCTGTTGGAACTTGTCAGTAATCTCAACGAACATATTTCTTATAGAAAATATGATGAAATTCCAAAAAACATAGTTCGCCTGCACACGTTTTGGCGTGATACTCATAAAGTGTTCAAGTACCCAGCTGTAAGCTACATCCTCGTACACGACGCCGGATGCATTATCCGGTAACATTGCTTTTATTATCCCATAGTAATAACCGTATTCGTTGGTAATTATACTTGTGTCTAAATCCCTTGTGTAATAAGTTGTTGTATGTACAGGCTAAAAAAGAATAATAGGCATTTAGAAATATTATTTTTTTGCTTTCTTAAAATGTCTTGTTTGAAAAAGAAATTAATACCCACATCGAACAAATTGAACATAAAATCTAGCATATCTTTTATGTCGTTGCGCATCACCGATTTGTCTGCTTTTAATGCAGAAAATATATCAACGATTTTTTCCAACGTATCGTTGTATGTAAACTTTAAACCGAACAAGGATGCTTCCGATTTTCCTATCTGAAACAAACTTTATCTTTAAATCTGCCCTTACCTAAACCCAATATTATAACTTGTTATGTACGTCGTATAATATATAATAAATGACCGTAATCACCTTTAATACAAAAGAAGTAGTATTGAAAAGGTTGTCTATCGTGTTTATCGAAAGTAATTCACTGGAAGGATAACCCATATTTCGTAATTCACGAATAACTTTAAATAAATCAAACTCTTCTTCCGACCAGGAACTTCCGACAAAAATTGGCATACCCCCAAGGTCATTTATAACTTTCATCAGTCTCTTCAGTCCATTTTGTTCCACGTCGGCTGTAATACGTGAGATTTTATTCAGTGCACGAAAAGTTCAGCTTTGCGCACTAGGACTAAAAAATGAAATGATTTCTCAAATTGCCAAATCTAAACGGACCTTCCTAAAGTTTATAAGCATTGTTTGTTCAACCTTTATATTTTAAAAACATTTCTTCAGTTCCCAGCTTTGCTTTCTGATTAGAGGGCGGAAAGTACACTCTTTTATCATTGAATAACTTTTTACTTACCGATATTCATGCACGCTTTGTATGCTCGCTTTGGCGTCTCTATATTAATTGAGTTTGAATCATTTATGTTATCTTCCAGAATTTCTCTCAGTTTTAATATATTATCACGGTTGACAATATAAAAGTTGTCAATAGATTTTGCATAGCTTGGTATGCCAGATTTCATAAAATTACCACATGCGAAGTGGTAAAAATTGTCACAGGGATTGACTTCTTCGTCAATTTTTTCTCGAATTTCACGAGCTGTTGTAAAAGTAAATGTTTGTCATACAAATAAGAGAATTTAGTTATTTTCATTCGATATAATGAAATGAAGTCATACAATTTTTTATAGAATTTCCAACTGAATTCTTTTTTAAATATTAAACGTTTTAATGTACCTGAACATGAAAAGTTTTTATTTTGAAAACATTACCTGCTTTTTCACACTCATCTTTCAGACATACGTTTAGGGTGTTCCGTTTTGATTTGTTTTCAATGAATGATGTTTTTGCTAAAAAAATGTCATTAATTAACATGAATACACTAAACCAAAACATACATATTTTAAACATAATAATAAGTTTTAAAGGATTTTCTAAGGTGGACGTTATAAACATATTATATTGCATCAATATTTAACTTAAGCACTTTAATGTTAATGCATCATTAATAGGAATTATTTTTCATTTCGATTCACTTCGTCTAAGCGTAAACAGCATAACTTTTTTCAACATCAAACACGTCGATTTTAGTGCTAACGAAACACAATTTGCGAGAAGCTTTACTTCTTAGTTATATTATGGATTATTATATGTACAATATGAGCAGTAATTTTACATCATGTCAATTCTCAACCACATGTTACAAAGAATAGTTTAATGATCAATCTGCTAGACCTTTTGTATAATGAAGCCACAATTTTCACAAAAAAAATCTTTAAAACTTACTTATATCCCAATAATTACATATACCACAGAAGTTAATAAGATATTAAGCATTATTATTAATAGTATCACTTGATGATTTTGTAAAATATCTTACAAGGGATTGAAGCTCCAGAAGCACTGTTGAAAAATAATATTCCCAATATTAAAACAAAAGATAACTGGCATCTTATTTGCGGTTTTGAAGTTTGCCTGTGTAATATATAAATAATAGAAATCATTATTTAGTTCCTGAAATGTTACATCTTGCATGTACATATTAACATCTAAAAGTGTATATTTCTGATATTTTAATCAGCCAACTAAAGTCATATATTGAGCCAACTAATATAACAATGCTTTACTTACCTAAAACTATTTATTATCATGCTGACTTCCAAGATGAAACTCTGCAAGAAACGACGTTAAGTTTTAGTATGAATAATTTGATTTCCGATCGAATACTAAGCGTTTATACGTTATAGTAAGTGATTAAAGGTTTTTTTTAGTGGTATTATCTAACTGAGATTTAATGTTATTATATTATTGTACATATTGTTAACGGCCAAAACAAATATAAATGAACGATAAGAACATAATACTGTACTACATTATAAATAAAATCACGCTAATGTTAATTAACATTTAATTTGTATGTAAGAAAATTATAAACAACAAAGATATTGCCAACGAATTTGCTGCTAAAATTAATTATCTTTATAACAAGAAAAAAAGTTTCTACGTGCAGAGTATTAATTTTTTTTTATTGAAAAACTTTGTTTTACATATACACTCCACTTCTAATTCCAAAATTTCCTTAAAAAGGATAAAAGATAGCTAAGCAAGGCTTCCCTTGTTACAAGTAGTATAAATAAAATATACAAAAATTTCCTAAAACAATTATCATTAGTATAAGAATTAAGAAAATTATGTCTTTTAAACGATATGTGAAACCAATTAATGAGGCAATTAAAATTATTTTAATTATTTAACTCTATATGTTTCTGAAAATATATGATTGTCACATCTACAATGCTGATATTTGTTAATATTAACAGTCATATATTTGAAAGGAAATCCATTACACAATATCATATTAAAATCAAAGATAAAGTGGATCTAATTTTAATGACATTAGTTGAATTATGAATAATAAAAGCCGCTATTATATTATATAATTGTCCAATACATATTATTATTGTTAATACATTATCTTAAACACTTAAAACTTGCAATAATTTGGTAATGGAATACATTAAATTTAATATTTATAAACTCTTGGAAGGTAGTCTAAATGCAAACAAAATTCTTTTTACATTTTGGAGGTCATAAAAGTGGGATGAAATATGAAACAGAAACCAATGTTTGTTTATATTTTGTATTTCAAAATGGAACTGAATAACGAAACGCTTTCAATTTATAATAATATATTCCATTTCATTAAATTAAACATTTATCTTTAGGATTCATCTTCGATCCAACTGGACAATTGAAGTCCTTTGAAAATTCATCTAAATTAGAAAATGAACTTAGTATTTTCAATTCGAACAGGCAATGTGAACTGCTTTGAATTTTCCTCAGCAAAAAGTAAGATCTAGACTTGGCGCACCAAATGTTAGCAGCTTTGATCCAAAACAATTGCCTTTGATTATATTTTAATTCAGGTAATAATGGCTCTTTATTAGGACCCATATCTGAATTGATATAAGCAGCATAAGCCGCTTTAAAGCCACTCAAATCTCTTATATCTTCATTCAGGGTTGATTTTGTATTCACCTAAATAAAAAAGGTGGAAATAAATTAAGGAATATTATTCATCACGAGAAAAGTGTTCATTATAGAGAAAATGATTTTGACTTACTTTCGTTTTTTCAACATTATAATTTTCATATTGCTTAGCAAGGCAATCGTTTTTGTCCTGGCTCAGATCCTCGAGGTCGATGGAATGTGATAATTCATGACCAGCAACAAATCCCAAGCCAGCATAATTCAAATAGCTAGGTAGATCTTCATGAAAAAAGGTATCTCTCAAAATACCTCCCGGAATATCTGATGACATATGAATATAATACATATGTATGTATTTCATTGCAATTAGTGTTTATGATAAAGTCATTGACAAAAAAAATTAAAAATAATTACTTACATACACTATTTGTTATATTCAGGAAAACACTGTTAACATCAGTTTGTGTTACTGGCCATGTACTTTTATTAACAGTTTTGCCCCACCTTCCGAGTTCTTTATCTGTCTTAATTTTTGAAGCTTTCAAAAAGAACTCTTGGTATATTCCATTCTTCAAACTTTCATCAAACATCCTCTTCATCTCATCGTCGCTTTCTGTATAAATATCAGAGTGTCCTACAAATTTATGTATGTCTTCTATTTTTTTTATAATAGTCTGTTTAGTACTTTCATCTATCCACGTTTTCTGAAATGAGGAAATTTATAATTCCCAATTTATAGTTCCCAAGCTAGCAATGCAAAGTCCTTTTAAATTTACAAAATACTTACGTTTATTATGTTATCTTGCAGAGCTTTTTGAACGTTGTTGACGTATGTCTTCGCAGAGTGTAATCTCTTCTCGGTCAAAAATGTTTTCAGATAAACTGCTTGTAAATTGGGGAATATTTTTAATATCTTTTCTACGCAACTTTCGTAACGAGGTGGATCTAAAAATTTGTCAGTGAAATCCTGGACTAACATGTTCTTTATAGAAAATTCGATGACTTTCCAAAAAAGATAGTTCGCCTGGACACGTTTTGGCGTTTTGTCCAAAATCATTGTCAAATGGACAATATAATCTATTTCGACGTACACGTTGGCGGTTATATTATGTGGTAATAATTTTTTGAGTAAATTTAAGAAAAGTTGGCTGTTGTTAGGAATCCAATTTTTGTTTATATTAAATATGAAGTATTTTTCATTTTTTTCGAGCTAAACAAATAATGCAGGCATTTTCTTTATTTATTCATTTATTTTTTTCTTAAAATATATATTGTTTAAATAGAAGTTAATACCTACAGAGAGCAATTCGAGCATAAAATTTAGCATATCTTCTATATCCTTGTCCATTATTGATTTGTCCGCCTTTAATGTAGAAAATACATAATCCATACTTTCTTTTTGAGTGTTATAAACATTCTTAAAATTAACCGGAGCTATTTTCGGTCTTTGTATCTGAAACAAACTTTAATTATAAAGCTGCCTTTTTATAATTAGTTATGTACGTAATATAATATATAATAAGTGAACGTAATCACCTTTAATGCGTAATAAGTAGAATTTAAAGGATCGGGTATCGTAGTCATCGAAAGTAATTCATCAAAAGGATAACCCATGTTTCGTAATTTATGAATAATATCAAGCAAATCAAATTCATTTTCCAACCAGGAATTTCCCACAAGAATTGGTATGCCCCCAAGGTCATTTAAAACTTTTATCAGTCTCTTCAGTCCATTTTGTTCCACGTCGGCTGTAATATATACGGAAAAAAAATATGAAGTGCACTACTAAATTTCTATTTAAGTTAGATATATTGTTTGGCTTTTATTGACATGGGTAGAAATTATAATTATCGTAGGCAAACAAATTTATGTGAGTCGAAGTTATGAAAACTGACCTAGCTAGTTGATTCAATTTACATACACTGTATGGCTGATCAACCATACAAATTTATTTAATCGTCAACACAGTGAAATCCAAGTAGTTTTTGTTGACATATTGAGGTTATGTTCAGTCCCCATAAGATAAGTGTATGGTTGAATCAGCCATACAGTTTATGTAACGTTTAAATATTCATTTTGGTCGATTTAGTTAAAAATTGCTAGATAAACAAAAAAGTTTGTTAGTTCCCAGCTTTGCTTCCTGGTCAGAGGGCGGAAAGTACACTCTTTTATCATTGAATAACTTATTACTTACCGATATTCATGCACGCTTTGTATGCTCTTTTTGGCGTTTCTATATTAATTGATTTTGAATAGTCTATTCTATCTTCCAGAATTTCTCTAAGTTTAAATATAGTGTCATATTTGGTAATATCAAAATTGTTAATAGAATGTTTATATCCTGGTATGATTGCTGATTTCATAAAATTACCACATGCGAAATGGTAAAAATTGTCACATGGATTGACTCCTTCGTCAATTTTTTCTCGAATTTCACGAGCTGTTGTAAAAGTAAATGTTTGTCATACAAATAAGAGAATTTAGTTATCTTTATTCGGTTTAATGAAACGAAGTCATGCAATTTTTTATAGAATTTCCAACTGAATTCTTTTTTAAATATTGAACGTTTTAATATACCTGAATATGAAAAGTTTTTATTTTAAAAACATTACCTGCGTTTTTGCACTCATCTTTCAGACATACGTTTTGGGTGTTATGTTTTGATTTATTTCCAATGGATGATGTTTTTGCTAAAACAATGTCATTAATTAAGATAAATACACTAAACGTAAACATGTCGATTTTTGTGCTAATGAAACAGCATTTGCGGGAAGCTTTACTTTTCAGTTATATTATGAATTATTATAGGTAGAAATGAGCAGTGATTTTACATCATGTCAATTCTCAACCACATGTTACAAAAAATAGTTTGATGACGGTTATTAATAGTATCACTTGATGATTTTGTAAAATATCTTACAAGAGATTGAAGCTCTAGAAGAACTGTTGAAAAATAATATTCCCAATATTAAAACCAAAGATAACTGGCATCTTATTTGCGGTTTTGAAGTTTGCCTGTGTAATGTACAATTAATAGAATCATTATTTAGATCCTAAAGTGTCACATCTTATTATGTTATATATAAAAAATTGTATATTTCTGATGTTTTAAACAATTAATAGTAGGCTAGCACATATAAAAATGATTTGTTTACCTAACTCTCTGAAGTATCATGTTAACGTCTAAAATGGAACTAAATTTATATCAATATTTTGTATAAATAACTTCCCATTGAATACTAAAAACTACTAATTTATAGGTTAAAATAAGATATTATTTGGCTTTGTTTATGGTATTCACAAGTTGAGTATTAAAGTCTCACTAACTTAACGTACGTACATTCTTAACAACGTAAACAGAATTGGGACATAAAAACAATATTTATAATAATGAGTGTCACGGGACCGTTAGTTCATTAACTAATTTAAATTACTTTTAAACATTTCTAAACACAAAAGATTTTGTCATTAAATTTGTCAATAAAATTAATTCTAATTATTGAAAGAATAAAACATTTTTCTCTTGTTGATATTTTATAAAATATTTACACTGCGAGGAATGTTAAGGAAAATTTTCAATAATTTATAGTAAACGAACCACATCGAGCAGAATTTTCTTTATTTTTCTTCATTACTATGAATTTCAGTATATTTATTTCTTATTACATTTGTAATAGCGAATATAATTGATTTTTCAAAGATAACAGGTGCCTTATGGGTATATACTTAGTATATCAAGGACAACTAAATTAATAGTAAGAAATTTATTCATTTGATCTTCAAAAGGATAAGACTCTGAGGTCTAAATTGTTGGCACTAACTAATATTAACAATAATACATTGGAAAAGTGATCAATTACACAATATTATATTATATCACACTAAAGTAAACATTTATCTTTGGGATTCATCCTTGATCCAATCGGACAATTGAAATCCTTTGAAAATTCATCCAAATTAGAAAATGTTCTCAGTATCCTTGCTTCACTCAATCTATGAGCTCTCGTTGCAATTGTCTCTTCCAAATAAAGTGGATTATGTTTTGCGCACCTACTACTGGCATGATTTATCCAGAACAATTGCCTTTGATTATAATTTAATCCAGGTAATAATGGCTCCATCTCATTAGCCATATCTGAATTGATATAAGCAATATAAGACGCTTTGATACCAACCAAATCTGCTATGTCATCTGTTAGATACCTCTAAAATGAAAGGTATACAATAAATTAATGAATGTTATTCATTTCGAGTTTGCTTTGACAGAAAAATAATCTGTCGCACAAAATTATTATTTCTAACTCTCACATTTTCATCAGTGTTATTATCTTTTGGCATGGTAAGGCAACTAAATGTTTCACTGAATTCCTCCGCCATTTTATTGTACAATGTCACATCAAAGACGCCATTATTGTTGTACTGTAAACAGCTAGGTGTAATTGAATTTGAAACTGTATGACCGGCGTAGAAACCCAATCCACCATAATTTAAGTAACTAGGTACATTTTCGTTAAAAATATTACCCCTCAAAAGTCCTGCAATAACTGATGAAATACAAACGTTTCACATATGCGTATAAATTTCATTTAAAATAATATTCAGATTAGTATATGTTCAGGTGATTATGAAGAGATTTTTTCTTATAACCCCCGTTATCCATTATCTAGGGTAAAAATAATGAAACACGAAAGCAAATACTTACATAAACTATTTGTAATACAATTGAATATAGAATTAGTTTGAGTTTGCAACATGTTCCAGGTACTTTTATGAACAGTTGTTCCCCACCTTCCAATTTTTTTATCAGCTTCAACTTTTAAAGCTTTCAAATAGAACTCTTGAAATACCCCATTCTTCATACTTTCGTCAAACGTACTCTTCATTTCATCATCCCTTTCAGTATAAATGTCAGAGTATGCCACAAATTTCTTTATGTTTTCTATTCTTTCTATAATTTCCTTTTTGGTACTTTCATTTCTCCATATTCTCTGAAATAAGAAAATTTAAGATTAGAGTAACATTTCAAGCGACATTGCTTGTATGAAATAAAATGCTTCTATTTGGGGAAATGTTTCCAGATTATTAATGTGATTGTGTGTTCCGATTCATCTTTCAATACTATGAAATAATGTCACCTATTAAACTTTATTTTTTGCAAAACACTTACGTTTTGTACAATATCTAGTACAGCTTTGTGAACGTGCTTGACGTATGCCTCCGCAGAATGTAATCTCTTTTCGGTCAAAAATGTTTTTAGATAAGCTGTTTGTAAATTGGGGAATATCTTGATTATCATAGCTATGCAGGCTTCGTTACGTAGTGCTAGTGTAAATCGCTTATTAAAATCGGTAACGAACAAGTTCTTCATAGAAAAGATAATAATATCCCAAAGAACATAATTTGCCAGCACTCGTTTTGGCGTATCGCTTATTAAATTAGTAAAACTATTCAAATACACTCTGTCGACGTAGAGGCTGCCAGTTACATTATGTGGTAATAATTTGCTGGCTAATTTTAAAAACATTTGACTGCTGTTGAAACTTTGATTTGAATTTATATCAACCTTTAAATATCTTGAAGAATTTATCTATAAAATAAAGCAAGCATTTAGAAATGTAATTTTTGTTTTGTTGTCTCAGAACAAATTGCGTTTAAATAACATCTTTTTGAAACTTACGTTGGTCAATTTGAGCTGAAAGTCTAGCATATCTTTTATCTCATTAGACATTAATGATTTGTCAACGTTTAATATAGAAAATATGCGTCTCATTTTTCTTTCTTGAATTTTATAAACACTTCTAATATTTATTGGATTTACTTTTGGTCTTGTTATCTGAAACAAATTTATTAATTCTATATATATATATAAAATCCTAAATAATTCTATACATAATATAATGTTACGTTAAGAATGAATTTCTTTTTCCCGAAAGTAATATCCAAAACATGAATGTTATCACCTGTAATGCGTAGCGGGTAGGGTTCTGAAAATCTTCATTTTCTTTAATCGAAATTAATTGCTCAAAAGGATAACCCATGGTTCGTAATCTATGAATTAATTCAAATAAATCAAATTCCTTTTCCGACCAGTCATTTTCCATCAAAATTGGCATACCCCCAAGGTCACTTAGAACTTTCTTAAGTCTTTTCAGTCCATTTTGTTCCACGTCAGCTGTAATAAATAAGATATTAGTGAGTGTACGAGAAGTTCAGCATTGCGCACTGGGGCTAAAAAAATGAAATGTTTCCTTATTTGCAAGACGTAAATAATTCCATTTTAATTCCATTACTATGACCTTAAAAAGGTAAACCAATTTGGGTTTCTTTCAGCTACAAGATTTTCACGTGTCTACAAACATTAATTGTTAACAGTTTTCATATAAGATACATTTCATTTTTGAAATCCATACTTTGCATCCTCCTTCGTGGGCGCTTATTTAAGTATTTGAATAATTTTTTACTTACTGATATTCATGCACATTTTGTAAGCACGTTTAGGTGTCTCTATATTGACCGAATTTACGTAATTCTCGTCACCTTCTAGTATTTCTTTCAATTTAAATTCAGTTTCCTTCGCCAGTATAGAATAGGAGTCGACAAAATTTGCAGTGTTTGGTACATGTGTTGAATTCATAAAATTACCACATGCAAAATTGTAAAAATTATCGCACGGATTTACCCCTTCATCGATGGTTTTCTGTATTTCATTAGCTGCAGTAAAAGCAAACATTTGTGATTTTAATATGACATTGTTATGTGTTTCAATGGTAGAAATATTTTAAAATGACTTTAAATGTTTCAGAACCTTCTCCTGATCTCTTTACGACATTTGCATTTTAAATTAAGAATTAACAATTAATAATCTTTTCAAACAGATTTTTCCTACATGTTTTAAAATACTTAGCCTTGAAATGTCTTTATTTTAACACTTTACCTGCATGTATGCACTCTTGCTTCAGACATATTTTTTGACTATTACTTTTCGTTTCATTTTCAATGGATGATGTGGTTGCTAAAAGAAAGGCATTAATGAAAAGAATTATAAAAGAAGTGAATAAGATATTGAACATTATTAATAATAGTATTACTGAAAGATTTTGTAAAATATCTTACAAGGAATTGAAGCTCCAGAAGCATGATGAAAAGACAATATTATTAAAACCAGGGATAAAGTGGATTTAATTTGCGGTGTGGAATTCTGCCTGTGCAATATAAAAATAATAGGAATCATTATTTAGTTCCTAAAGTGTTACATATTGCGTTTACATTTCATCATTTAAAATTGTATATTTTTGATACTTTAATGCCTAACTAATATAAAATAATAGGCCAACTAATATGAAAATGCTTTACTTACCTAAAACTATTTAATTTAAGGAGCCAAGTAGTATTAAATAATGTGAAAATGCTTTACTTACCTAAAACTATTTAATTTAAGGAGCCAAGTAGTATTAAATAATGTGAAATGCTTTACTTACCTAAAACTTTTTATTGACATGCTGAGATATAAGATGAAACTCCACAATAAATTAACGTTAAGCTTTAGTATGAATAACTCGATTTCTGATCGAATACTAAAAACGTACGTATTTATATGTTAAAATATGTAATTAAACGTCTTTTGTGCGTGGAATTATCAAACTGTCTTAATGCGTTATTATCGCACGTATATTGTTAACAGCAAAAACAATTATAATTGAACGTTAAAAATATAATACCTTATAAATAAACTCACGATAATGTTAGTTAATTAAATTATTTAAATTGTCTGTAAGAAAATTATAAACAACAAAGATTTTGCCAAAGAATTCGTTGCTAAAATTAATTCTCATTATAACAAGAATAAAGTTTCTACGTGAAGAGTATTAATTTTTTTGTTAATGAAAAACTTTATTTTGCATATACACTCTATTTTCAATTCCAAAATTACGTTAAAAAGGTTAAAAGATGACGAAGGCTTCCTTTGTTACAAGTAATATAAATAAAATGTACAAAAACTCTTAGACCGATTATCATTAGTATAAGAATTAAGGAAATTATATTTCTTTTAAAAGATATGTGAAACCAATTAATGAGGTAATTAAATTTATTTTAATTATTCAACTCTGTATGATTCTGAAAATATATGACTGTCAGGTCTACAATAGTGATATTTGCTAATACTAACAATAATATATTTGAAAGGAAATCCATTACATAATATTATATTCTATTACACTAAAGTAAGCACTTGTTTTTGGGATTCATTCTTGATCCAACTGGACAATTGAAATCCTTTGAAAATTCCTCAGAATTGGAAAATGATCTCAGTATCCTTATTCCATGCAAGCCATGACTACTGCTTTGAACTTGCCTCAACACATTATACTGACTATCCTTGGAGCACCAACTATTGGCAAGATTTATCCAAAACAATTGCCTTTGATTGTAATTTAATCCGGGTAATAATGGCTCAGTCTCATTAGCCTTATCTGAATTGATATAAGCAGTATAAGCCACTTTGACACCACTCAAATCTGCCATATCTTCTTTTAATGTTGATCTTGTATCCAGCTAAATATACAGATTTAAATAGTAGAGATACAGGGTACAAGTGTATGTCATAAAAAAGAGAATTTTACCAACCTTCACTTTTCCAACAGTATAATTTTCGTATTGCACAGCAATGCAATTAACTTTTTCGTTATATTCTACTGCAATTTCTTTGTACCATGTCCTATTCAGCATCCCATTTTTGTCATGCTTCATACCCTCCGGGTCAATTGTATGTGATAATTCATGACCGGCAATGAAACCCAAACCACCGTAATTTAAGTAACTTGGTAGATTTTCGTTAAACATATTGCCAGTCAAAATTCCTCCTGGAATATCTGATGACATATAAATAATTTATATAAATATGTATATTTTATTGAAACTAATATTTTTCTTCCCTTGCTTTTTTCTTATGATCCTTTTGATCCGTTATCTAGAGTAAATTTATTGATAAAACATATAAGCAATTACTTACATAAACTATTTGTAATATAAGTGAACATGGCATTAACATCAGTTTGCAGCAACGGCCAAGTATTTTTATAAACAGTTTTTCCCCACCTTGCGAGTTCTTTATCTATCTTAATTTTTGATGCTTTCAAATAGAACTCTTGGTATATTCCATTCTTCAAATTTTCGTCAAACGCCCTCTTCATTTCATCATCACTTTCAGTATAAACTTCAGAGTACCCTACAAATTTCTGTATGTTTTCTATTTTTTCTATAATTTCCTGTTTGGTACTTTCATCAATCCATGTTTTCTGAAATGAGGAAAGTTATAGTTCCCACATGGAAAAAAATGTTTCTGTACTGAGAAAAAAGTAACATGGTTAATTTTCGTGATTACTAATGGCTCATCATCTGTGGAAAAGCTGGTTATAATCTGAAAAAAGTCTGAATATAGTCTGGTTGTGACCTGGATATTGGTTGGGAAATGTCCCAGTTCCAGACTTAATTTTAGGTGAAAAACATCTCAGTTGCATCTAGATGTAGTTTGGATATAATCTGGACCAATGTCTGGATAAAGGCTGGATAATATTTCACTCCCAGACGTATTATTCGATGATAATTCATCTGGAATATATCTGGATATCCAGCTTTTATCCAGACTTTGGTCCAGATTATATCCAAACTACATCCAGACGCAACCGAGATGCTTTTCTGGAACTGGGACATTTTCCAGGTGACAACCAGACGATATTCAGACTTTTTCCAGATTATAACCAGATTTTCCACAGATGATTAGCCAAACATCATCCAGTTTTAATCCAGACTATTTTCTTTCCACGCAGAAGTTTCTTTGCAGGAACTCAAATATTTGTTTTACTAAAAATTTCAGTACACATCTAGATCATACGAGAATTATATCTAGAACATTTTTTCCATTGAAAATACTTAAATACATTGCTAAAATTTAATATTTACTTCCCGTATGATATCTTGTAGCGCTTTTTGTAGGTTGTTCGTGTAGATTTCCGCGGAACGTTTTCTCTTTTCGGTAAAATATGTCTTCAGATAAGCTGCTTGTATGTTCGGAAATGCATCTATTATCCTTGTTACGCATGTGCGATAACGGGGTGGTCTTTCTTTGTATGTCTTCGAGGCCGAAATGTCAAATTCAGTAAGTAAGGATTCTTCGATAGACCATACTATGACTTTCCAAAGGAGATAATTCGCTACCACTCGTTTTGGCGTTAAATTTATTAATCTTGCAAAGTAATCAACGTACGCTATATCTACGATAATGGTACCATTTTCAGATGGTACCTTAAAATTCTCCGGTAATAAATTTTTTACATACTTCTGTAATGGCATCACTGGGTTGTCCGTGAAATCTGTGATCGAATTAATCTCGACAAATTGTTTTTTTATTCCATTCTAAAAATTGAAACATATAACATAATTTTCTTTTACTATACCATCTTCTTATTGAGAAGAAAGAATCTTTAACACTTACACCGAGCAGTCTTAATTCAAACATCAGCATATCTTGTATGTCTTTGAGCATTACCAAATTGTCAGCTTTTAATAAAGAAAAAGCATCTTTCATAAATTGTGCTTGGGTTTTGTACACGTTATAATAATTAACGGCGGTTACATCTGGTCTTTTAATCTGAAACAAGCTTTTTTAATTGAGTATTCGAGATTACATTATCTAAATGTTAGAAATTTTTTGATAGTCCCATAAAACCATAATATATAATATATAAGTACAATTACCCATAATGAATAATAAGTTAGGTCCAGAGCATTTGGTAATGAGGATATCGAAAGTAACTGATCAGAAGGATAACCCATGGTACGCAATTTGCGAACAACTTCAATCAAATCAAATTCTTTTTCCGACCAGGAATTTCCCATAAGAATTGGCATACCCCGAAGGTCACTTAAAACTTTCATAAGTCTTTTCAGTCCATTTTGTTCCACGTCGGCTATAATAAATAAGATATTAATGAGAGTACGATAACCTTGATTGGTTTACATTTGTGATTGTAAAAACACAACTATTACTTACTGATATTCATGCACGCTTTGTATGCACGTTTAGGTGTCTCTATATCGACCGACTCTATGTAATCCTTGTCACCTTCTAGGATTTCTTTCATTTTCAGTACAACTTCGTTTCTCATTATATCAAGACTGGTCATGGAATTTAGATAGCTCGGTATGATTGTGGATTTAATGAAATTACCGCATGAAAAATTGTAAAAATCCTCGCACGGATCTATCGTCTCGTCTATACTGCTCAAGATCTTCGAAGCTGTTAAGGAATCAAACGTTTGAATTGTATAGAGGAAAAGTAGAACTTCTATGGGCCATGGTAACCTTGTTAAAAAAATCTAGCTGGAATCCTACATAGGAATTCGGCACCGGAAATTAGCTAGTTTGAATAATCCTTCCTTACCTTGGATCCTAGGTAGATTCCTAGGTAGTTATAAGATCTTGCTTAGTTTCCTAGATGGGGTCCTAAGTCAGAATTTAGGATCAGATATCAAATAGTTTTCGACCTAGGATCCCAGCTAGGATATCCTAAATAGGATATCATCTAGTTTCCTAGGTAGGTTCCTAGCTAGGATCCTATGTCAGAATTTAGGATCAGACATCAACTAGTTTCCGATCTAGGATCCCAGCTAGGAAACTAGATAAGATCCTATTACTACTTAGGAACCTACTTAGGAAACTAGCTGATTTCCAGTACCAAATTCCTATATAAAATCCTACCTAGATTTTTTTAACAGGGAACGTTTGAACTGTCCATGTTTAATTTTTTTTTAATTTTAATAGCCCTTGTGGAAAAAGTTGCTGAGAAATATTGAAAAATGTGTTATAAAGCCCTGAATACCTACCGAAAAAGGGCTGAATAATACTGAAAAGTTCCAATTCCAGCAGTTTTTCAACATTTTTCAGTATTTTAATATAAAGTTAAATGCTGAAAAGTGCTGAAAAACTGCTGGAACTGGAACTTTTCAGTATTTTTCGGCAATTTTTCAGTTTTTTCAGCAACTTTTGTGGGTGTATTAAATAATTTAGGAGTAATTTATCTAAACTGTTTGAAAATCTGATAAAAAAAATTCTGTTGTTATGACAAGAGAATGTACTTAATTACATTGCATGTTCTAAATTTACACGAGAACGAACTGAAAGAAGCACATTTTTGTAGTAAACACATTGTTTATTTGTTTGGTAACAAGAACTTTTTCACTAGTAATTAGATAAACACTAACATTACTTCAAAAGTGTCTTTTAGAAAGACTTAACTTGACCAATATAGAAATTAATTATTTACTTTAAATTAATTCAATTATAGTTAAATATTTGTTTTTAAAGAATTACCTGCATCTTTGCACTCTTGTTTCTGACATACTTTTTGGGTATTACTTTTTATTTCATTCCCAATAGATGATGTTTTTGCTGGAAAAAAGTTATTAATAAAAATAAGTACACTGACTAAGATATTTACAATGAATTAGAATATATATATATATATATATATATATATATAAATTTGCCAAATGGTGGTTTTGGAGACACGCCCTATTTGGGAGACTAGGTACGTGTTGGATTTTCAAATTTTGGAAATAAATTTTCAAATTATGGAGGGAAATTTAAAATTGAGTGTTTAAACTATGTTATAGAATTTTAAAAACTAACTAAACTCACTTTTACAAATTTTTTAAAAAAATAACGAAACTAACTTTACCGGGCCCCAGGAACGTAATTTTAGGAAGTGTCCTCAAAACTGCCATTGTTTCACAATGTGACTTTGGGGACAGTCCTCAAAACTACCAAATGTCCTCAAAACTGCCAGTAAACAAGTCAATAAAAT
>JABFPN010002708.1:0-20984 GCA_022817305.1 Leptoteleia sp. ZL-2020 | reverse complement strand
GAAAAAAAAAAAAAAAAAAAAAAAAAACATTTTTTGTGCGGTATAATAGCACTGATTATGATGTGATAACGAGACGAAAGAGTTTTAACCTCACGTTTAACGTTTTCGTAGCTCGGCTTGGACAAGGACGAGGTTAGTCACACGCAGCTTGGCGTTTCTTTCGATGCAGATTTGACATTCGATTTAGCGTAACTCTACACCAAAGCCACGAAATTTTTGTACCTTTTTCTCTCTATCTATCTCTCTATCTCTCTCTCTCTATCTCTCTTTATTCTCTCTCTCTTTTTCTACTTACAATTATTCACATTTACTTTTGGACATCTTTCTTTCGATTATCTATTCTTTTTGTTCCTTTTTCTCTATGACTAATCTATCTGTCTTTCACATACAGAACACACAAACACACGTACACGGAGAGAAAAATGTAGGGAGTGTTCACGATGTCGATGCGACAATTTTTCTATAAATTCAGGCAGAACAAATTTAAAAAAACACTTTAATAGTATGTTCTACTATTGATGAATTTTAAACTTATTAAAGTTTATCTCTCGTGAACAGTAAATATATTTTATTAAGTATATTTTATTTAAGTTAATTTAATAAATTGAATTCCAATTTTTATTCGGATATAAGTAATAATATAAATTCATTATGGTATATCTCATAATTCATTTAAAGATTGAAACTCATACAAAGTGCTATTACATTTAATCTGCCAAACTTTACAGAAAAATCAACTTATGAGTTTTTCTCCGTGTATATAATTTGCATTATTGCATTTTTACGCTTCTCAAAAGTCACAATTTTAGCCGCGACTTTTGCACCATCTCGATTGTCGACCATCGAGACGTTTCTTTATCCGATGAAATTTCGTCCGCGCGACCTTTTCACGACAGTGGAAACGCATCTTTTATAACCGAACTTTAAATGTCGACAGTTACTTCTTTTAATATCGAAATCGTACCGACATTGAGAAAAATTTGCGGTTATCGTAACTGTAAAAAATAAAGTTGGTTTCAGAGTCAATTACAGTGCAGTTCACCTCGTGCAATAAGTGTTCAGAGTTGAGAGAACTATACTGACTTTGTAAATTTTTCTCAATGCAGAATTGTACAACTCAGCAAATAATAAACTGTTGAATTGATAAATATATAGAATTTAAATTATCAAAAAAGTAAATTTTTTTCAACTGCACGAAACCTTATCGTTAAAATCGAAATATTACATTTTCAAATGAGCAAAATTAATCTTAATTGAACGAGTAATTAGAGTAATTAGACATCTCTAAAAAAAATTTCATTTGAATTAGCACTTCAAAGGAATAACGCAGGCAACAAACTAAATCTTGCGAACTTATTAAAGTTCACTTTTCAACATAATGCGTTAAAGAGTCCGAAACTTGGTGAATTTTTCCCTTCAATTCTCGTTGAATTAAACTGAATATGACATTGCCAATTTGTAATTTTATTTATTAGTTATGCACAAGGTCATTTTTTCCAGTGCAGAAACAAAATCAATTTGCATCGCAAAAATAATTGCGTAATTCAAAAACTAATAAAAGTGGCCAAATCGAATCGTATGGTAATTATTTTTACTTCGTAAAACAAATCTGACGGAACGGGAACATGCATTAATTTTAAATGATGCGACTTTTTCAGAAAAGCTTCCGCAACAAATTGATCAAATTTAAATTCCCTGGTCATTATTGGTTTTTACGTAAAAGCTCCTTACACTAACGTTGCAAATATGTGGCTTAGTGAAATTGCAACTTTTTACTTATTCAATATTTACCAACGCTTGTGACTGTTGGTAATTAATCAAACTTGCCATTTCAACGACATAAAAAGAAAATTTTAATAATAAATAAAAAGCGATGTTCTTTTACTAATCATTATTATAATTCCCACGTAAAAAATGGTTTTACGTATGTCATTAATATGTTTCCTAAAAGATCAAAATCAAATCCATTAAAATTATTTACTGAATCGTACTAAATTTCATGTACTTGCTTATAGTACCAACATAAAATTTTTTAAGGTTCATTACTTATACATAAAACGTACGTGTTTAACATTTATGTCCAATATTTTACTTTAAATTTCTTCATTTTAAAATTCTTGTTTTAAATATTATATACTATATCAAATTAATATTCCTATAAGAAGAATAATATACCTACAATAAATTAAATATTCTTACAACAAATTGCATATCTCCTAATATTTATTTATTTTTTTTCATTTAAATATTTTTTTTTATAACCGGTAACTTATATATAAATCCATTTGCGTAATATATCTTGAGTTCAATCGTAATTTTGTATAATACCAACGAAACGTGAACCAAGTGAGACAGGCACGAGTCGAGTAATAAAACGAAGATCCTAAATTTATAAGACTCTTATTGACTGTTTAACTTGTGCGAGCGTTTCGCTCGTCCGACAGTAGTACAACGTAACGCGCCTCGATTTTCGTCCTTATCGATTCGTTTTGGCCCAAATACAAGTGCCGGGAGTCGCGCAGACAACCATGTCATGACTTCGCTCACTCACGTGCTTTATTCCTACAAATATTGGTCTCCCGTGATACTCGGGAACAATTCATGCAAAAATATTCTTTGCCGATGAACAACCGGAAATTCGCGTACGGATCGCCTCAAAAAACAAATGACCCTTATTAAACAAAGTTCATCGCCATGCCTCGCGGCTTTTACGACGAATAATAATCGTTGCCGAAATTTTAACTGCATAATTACGTCTTTTTTTTATGATTTATTTATAAGAATTAACGAGATTCAATGTAGGTTAAATCATTTTCATGGATTTTTAGAAATACCCCAGTTTCAAGGAAGGATTAAGTGAAGTAATAGTATTTATTCTAGTATTGAGAGAAATTTACGATTTATTGTATTTGTGAAAAAGAATGCTGAAAAACTGCCTAAAAAAAATTATCATCTTTGTCAAACTTGAAAGTGAATATGAGAGAGGTGTGGCCTAAATTTCTCTAGTCACGGGGATAAAACCTATATCTATAAGCGACGACGAATGGTAATTGTAAAGTAACGAGTTTTATTCCTTAGAAACATTTTTTTTTAAATTTTTTTCAGTATTATATCTTATTACAAACTATATTGTAAATATACTCTTATTCCCGAGTTATTATAAAATAAAGTTGCAACCAACTAGTAAATTTCTCTCAGTGTATAGATTACTGTAATATCGTTGGAACTGGGTTAATTGGCATTCATTTAAAAACACTTTCTGAGATAAGTCGTGGAAATTTATAATAATTTTCTTATAGTTTTAAAACAATTCTTTCGTTGAGATCTTAATTACTTTTTCAATCAAGTTTCTTAATTTTAATTGTTCTTTGTTCGTGTACGCAAAATGTAATATTACCAATTGTATTTTAGCGTTGGCAGTATGTCATTTTTTTAAGTTTACAAATATTAAATTTAAATTTAATAAATACAATCATCTACAGAAATTAAAGATAAACTAATATTAAATCCACTTTTAAATTAAGTTTTTTTTATGTCGCAAACAAATGTTAAGTAAATTTTGAGTGAATAATTGTTTATAGAATATATTTGTTTTAATTATCAAATGGAATACTGAAGGAACATTGAATATTGGAAAAAAAAGTTGATTGAAAAGTTGTTGAAATTATTAATCGATTTCGAATAAGATTTAATGCACGAAGCAACCCGCTGCGAAATATGAAGGATACTTTGGTGGAAGAAGGAAACATTGTTACGAGTTATACTTTTCTCTCAAACACAGGCACGCACACACGCTTACAACGTTCTACAACAATACAGTGGTTACGCGCACTTTCGCGTCGTTTAATCGCAAACGCATCCTGCGTACTTCACTTTAAAGTACGTGCTTTTTTTCACGAGCAAAAACATGTAGAGCTGTTCTCGAAGAAAGAGGAAACGTGGAATTAATATCAAACGAAACGGTAAAACGGATCGCCCCTTAATTGAACATACATTTTGTTTTTTTTTTTTTTTGTTTTTTTTTTCACGTACGCAAATAAATGTCGCGTTGATTAGAATTTCGGTTGGTCGATTCAATATTTGATACAATAATATTGGTGCATTTCAATTGGTTAAAACAATGGGAAAAGTGGATTTATATATTCACAAACATATGTAGAATCTCTTGTATTTTACATTGCAGCACATATTTACAAAATTATTGTTTATTTATTGTTCACTTTATTATGTCAAGCATTTTATAATTTAATCTCGTGAAGATTATTAAAATTTCAGCTTATCTAATTTATAATAAATTTCATTAGGAATATACGCGTAGCTTTGCTTTTCTGTGTAAAAAAGTTAATCTCATAAATCCGTGGCGATGTAATGCCAAGTCCGTGTCACATTTAAGTCTAATTTTCTTCAGGCAGATCTAGAACAGACAAATTTTTTTCACAGAATAAAGTAAGTATTAAAGTTAGTATGAAACAGAAATTTATAACAAAAAATTGTTTAACAAAATTCGTTAATTACATTTTATTGGCGTACTAGAATTTTTTTAATTACTAAACCATAGGAATCATAAGCTTAACTTTCAATTTAATCTTTTAAAACTTAATCTTAAATTTCAAATTTACACTTTAATCCAATTTCTTGAGTAAAGAAGAAAAAATTAAAACACAACAAGAGAAGTTGATTCTTATAATGAATAAAACATTTTTTATGGGTGTAAGCTTTAATTTTCTGAAATTTTTACGAATTGCGTGTCGGTGGAGCATAACTGTTATGTATTTTCAATTCAAACAAGCCGTCCCTTATTGATTATTTTGAACATCCATCTAGGACATTCATGGAGATTTAATAATTTTTTTTCGTACATTTTTTACGAAATATCGATAACAAAATTCCGCGTTAAAAAGTTACAATTTCTTTGCGTACAACAATTTTTCCAGAACAAAACATTTTACTTTCCTCACAATTTTGTCGTTAACACATTAACATAAAAACACAATAAATACCGAACAAAGTATATAAGCGAGGTAAAAAGGTACGCCCGCGTTTTTTTGCCGAAATATACGTAAGCTTGATCATATATATATATATATATATTTTTCTCTAATGTTTTACTTAATTTCGTTGATCCTCTTTGCGTTCGAGCCTTTTTTTCAATTTTTTAATTATTTTTGTCTGCTTTTGTTGCAAGCTGTAATCATTAAACATTCCGTTTGATATTATATACCGATCGATTATTTAAAAGCGCATCAATGATTGTTCATATAAATATATATTATATTATATTACATTTCTTTATATTCTGTTCTGTCGCTTAAACGCTTCGTCTTTTTTATACCTAGTTATTTTGATCGTCTTGAAACAATGTAGACGAACGAGTTAGGCGTTTGAGCGATTGAATTATTCGACTTTAGCAATGATTGCATGAAAGAATAAGCTCGGTAATCGATTGATCGGATTCAAAACAATGACATGAAATTTTGAGTTAATGTATTGGAAGAAACTTGAATTTCAAGTAAAAGATTGACATTCTTCAGATAACGAAAGAGTAACAATACCCTTTATTTCCATTTAACATTTATTAACTTACTACAACAATTTTATACACAATTATTCTTAATTTGTACATTAATTTACTTCAAATAATAAAAGTAATTGTGCAAATCTAATATTCAAGACAATGTTTTATTTTATTTTCCTTATTTAAAATAAAATCCTTTTTAACTTTAAATTTCAGAAGTAATATACTGTAATCCAAGTTTCTTTTTAACCATGAACATGAAAGTAAGAAAGAAAAATAAATACAAAAACAGCATTGCATGTGTCAGCTTTAATGACCAGTCGATGATCGAATTGATGAACGCGAATTTGACAAAAAAAAATATTATCGCCTTATCAGACCTTACGAATAGTTGTTTTGTGGCTTTGCCAGTAATAACGACGTAACTATCCGAAATGGTCCCGCAGTTCTTGATTTGAACCACTTAAATCCTCCCCCCCCTAAGCAGGCCTATATGAACAAGAATTGTAGTTGTTTTGACGTAGTTTTGCCGGCTCGATTTATTGGAACCCCAGTTAGATCTATTTTTCACACGTAGTTTGATGAAGGAAATTTTGACTGTTTTGAGATCCCCTTTTGGTACCATTTTTGTATGCTCTTGTTATTCGATTATGTAACGATGAAAGTAATTGCAAGACCCGTTCGGATGTTGCTGATCGTGAGTGCGAGCGTGATGATATAGGAAAAAAAAAAGAAAGAAAGAAAAGAGCGTTAGTGAGTGCGCTTCGGAGATGGCACAAAATCAAATTATTTACAGACAACGACGCTAATTGGCCTGCTCAAAACCGCTCGACTTCTACGGCTGGTGAGAGTGGCGCGCAAAATCGACAGATACAGCGAATATGGTGCTGCCGTTTTGCTACTTCTCATGGCAACTTTTGCCTTAATCGCACACTGGATGGCCTGTATCTGGTGAGTTCAAATAATTATTACCACTTTCTTTTTAATACAGTAAGAAGCTTTAATATTATGTTACTTGTAATGTAGTATTCACTCTGGATTAATTAAGTTAGATAATAATAACTTATATGGATTAATAATATTATTGCCACTCAAAGAAAATTGCTTTTTCAGTTTCAATTCCTTTTAGTTCCAATGTTGTTCTGTTTTATAATTTTTTGTATGCAAGCACCGATGCATACAGTTTGTATTCATTATAATCTTTTCTTTATAGAAAATAATATCATATAAAAGTATCAGTTTTATTCAGTAAGCTGCTTTATAATGAAATCACTTTATATAATAACTGTCTCCCATAAAAGGACAGTTCTTTATATTGTTATCTTTCTATAAAAAAATTCAATTTTTTTGAAGCTTGTTTTATTTCGAGGAAGAACAAAGTCATTTTTATAATTAAAATGTTTTCTGCAATTTTTTTTAATTTGTGCGGACAAATCTATTGAAAAGATATTTAGAAATAAATTGCGCGATAAATAATTATTCAAATTGTGACAAGTTTGGTCGTAATTTGTCAAAAGTTAGCTTAGAATATTAATTTTATGTGTCAGATAAAAGTTTACTCAAACTTCAGACAGATAATAATTATCTTGAAATATCAAATATAAATTTTGAAATTTTTTATAATTTAAGATTAAAATGATTTTTTACTTCACTTTCAATTGTAAATAGTAAATGTATCTATTTATAACGTATACTTATATAAATAAATGTTTTTAATTTCAATAATGAAATATTTAGTATCTTATAGATAGTTTAATATTAAAGTTAACATATAAATAAACTTTTATTGCATAATTAAAATGCATTATACCGTCCTGATCGTATTTCACCTCAACATTTTCAATTTAGCCATTATCCCGAGGAAAACCTGACATAAAATTATATAGACTTACACAAGATAAATGATAGATCTTGCAGAAAGTGATATGCATAGGAGGTCCCTTTTATCATTAGCCTGTTGATCTAGTCAAGTGCCATAGCTTCAAGAACTTTTTAAACAGTTCTGCATTCTTGACGAAAAATTTATAACATCAAAGAAAAGTTTAATTGCACAACTTACAAATAGCAAATGAAGTCAAGTTACAATCAGTACGCGTGATAGTTCAGTTGGAAAATTGAAAATATTTCTATTTAATTGCAACTACAAGTGTAAGTTAGTTTTTTATTACGAGGAAAATAAGTTTTAAGAAAACTTAAGCCCTGCTTAGTCACAATATTGGAGCAGATGAATTCATGGTTCGTTAAAGGCAAATTCAATTTATTAATTAGCTAACATTTCCGATAATTCCTTGCAAGCCTTCTTAGGAACAAACATGTTTACTCAGAGGTTATTTGTAGATTTTTCACGTTCGTCTTAAAAGTGATAAACATTAAGTAAATAATATTGTAAATCATTATTACACGGTGAAAAGAGATCTATTAAAAATTACTAATATTGTTGGTAAACTAGTTATATTTGGGTATTATAAATCTATGTATTTTGACAAAATTTGTTAGAATTGAATACGTTTGAATTTGGATTCTATTTTGTCTCCAATCTAAAATATTTTCGAAATAAACCGATGAACTCTGATATTTATTTGTCAAACAGGAAGTGAAAATGTAGTTTGTAATGCATTGACAGCCAAAACGTGACTATTTCATAGAATCAATTTATTCCAAATGGCGACTAGAATTTATTTCTATTTACACGTGCGATAAAATTATGTTCACAGAAGATCAAAATACGTAACAATAATACAAATTTATAACATTAAACTTATTATGGTATATTACAATCAATACTATTTTGACACAAAATAAATAAGTTTAAATATAACACATTTATTCTCTATTATATAGAATACTATATATGCTCCCATATCACCGAATTGTTATAAAATGTAATAACAATTGTTAGTGATATGTAACTATATTTTAATTCAATATAAAAATAAATATTTATTCTAACTTTTGCTTAATTATTTCAAAGATTGGTTAAAATTCAGCGAATTACTTCTGCTCAATGTTGGCTCAATTTTATTGTTCCATCTGGTTGAATTTATTTCGTTATAATCAATAGACATTTACGTTCAAACAGATTAAATCTTTATCATCACGTTTGTTACTTGTTAGGAAGTCAGTAATCATTGAATTTGATCTGATTTTATCTAATAAGACTCATTTAAATATAACTAAATAGAGATAATTGTGTTAAATACTACATTTAGTCAAATCACATTGGCAATGCAATATCACACACCATTAATTGAATCGATAAAAGTGGTAGATAATCGAACAATCCAGTTAAATTTTCATTAAAATTATTGTGGATTTAAATATAATGTAACAATTAAAAGGACTATTCATTTATAATACGTAATTAACAGGTACGCGATTGGAAATGCTGAGAGGCCTACACTCAAAAGCAAAGTAGGCTGGTTAGATATTTTAGCAAATGATACTCATCAGTTTTACTATCAGAACGACACGGGTGGTCCAAGCATAAAAGTAAGTCATATTTTGTCAGACTACTGTTTTACGTTTGCTGCAATTGATGTGTTTGGATATCGAAATAATCGTGATGTTTGTTCTTTTTCAGAGTCGCTATATCACAGCTTTATATTTTACCTTCAGTAGTTTAACATCAGTTGGTTTTGGCAACGTGGCGCCTAACACTGATACCGAGAAGATTTTCACCATTATTGTTATGCTCATTGGATGTAAGTTTAGATATATCTTAGAAATTCAAAAGAAAACGTAACAGGGTCATTTACAATTTTCGCAGAAATCAGCACGAAAATAAATTATCTCTTATTACCTCTAAAAATATAATTGCAGAATAACATAATTAATTTATATAATATTAATATCATTACATATTATTGCATAAATATATAACAATAATATTTCTGGATTAAAGTCGTTAAAATATATAATAGTAAATATATTAATTATATAATGAGAATCTATAGATAATTACTACGAATTTAACCGTTGAATTTTTCATGAAATATAGATATCTTTTAAATTATCATTAACAGAAATTGAATAAAACTCCAATCCACTTATGAAAAGAAAAACTTATTCCCCATCAATTAGATTTTGAATTATTCAAATTCTTCAATAATTTGATTAATATGAAGAACTCAACCCAATTTGTGCACAATTTAATTTAAATCCAGTTCAATTTATTTGCCATAGATAAATATGATTTGCATCTCGTAAATAATAAATTAGTAATTATAATAAATAACGTGATTATCACCCTTTCTCATAAATCTTTCAGATGTCCATATTTGAACCTACAAAGATAATACTTATTAATAATTCTAATTAATTTAGATACAATTCATATGAAATAATCACATAAAACAATCCTTTCAAAATATGTGATACGGTATCTTAATCGTCTAATACCCGTACAATTTGCTTTGAATATCGTAATTAGCGAAATTTGCTCATTACGCAGACCGCCCCATTGACTCGCAAGGTCCTGATCCTATTACAAACCGCCGACATCAAAGTGCTAATCCAATCTAAATTTGCCGCAGCTCTCATGTACGCCAGCATTTTCGGTAATGTTTCGGCGATCATTCAGCGACTGTACAGTGGCACTGCCCGTTATCACACACAAATGCTCAGGGTTAGGGAATTCATCAGATTCCATCAAATACCGAACCCCCTGCGACAGCGCCTGGAGGAGTACTTCCAGCACGCTTGGACGTACACAAACGGAATAGACATGAATAGCGTCTTAAAAGGCTTTCCGGAATGTCTCCAGGCTGACATATGCCTCCACCTAAATAGAAACCTGCTAAATAATTGCAGGGCCTTTCAAGGTGCCAGTCCTGGTTGCTTAAGGTAAAACACGTGTATATAACTAATTCATGCATTGACTAAATGTTAGTTTTAGACGTGAAAATCTTTGTCAAACAGAGAGATTTTGTGAACCGACAAAATTTGTCAATTCGATCAAGGAAGTTTTAAAAAGTAATTGCAATTTTTTTAAACTGATATTAAGTTAGGTGTGTTAAGTGAAATCAGACGTAAATTGTTTCAAGTATATATTACAAATATTGTTTATAAAAAGACTTTTTATTAAAGCACAAATAGAAGTAAAAAAATGTACAATAGAATTATTCTTTGAAAAAACCAAGTATCTGGAATGTCCTTAATAAAGACATTTATATTAAGAAAGACACGAATAGCATTTTATCATAAAACTCAGTATAATAAAAGATACTAGTAAAATAACTTAATATGTTTACGTCTAACATGGAGGATACGTGTTTTAGAATGCCATAACGTTTATATTCTTGCAAATATTCATTTTCATTTTTAGTGTGCAAATATCTTTACCTTATAGTTATTTCAAAATATTGTTATTCCACATACCTCACTATATAAATTGTAATAAAAAATTCAGTAACATTACAAATAAAAAACATTAAAATAATATCATGTTATTTTACACAATATATTTTTTATATCAGCAAAATTAAATATAAAATAAAATACAATATCAGAATATGAATTGTTATTTATTTTATTCTTGAATTCTTTTCATTATAACAATCATGTCTTCAAAATACCATCATAGATTGTAAAATCGTGTACTCATTTTAATAAAAATCCAATTGACTCAATCTTGCTCGGTGCACCTCATACAAAAAGCACTTGTTGAAAGAAATCGATAATGTTAAGCATTTTGGGGACACGAATAGAACAGTTTAACAAGATGTTCAAATATTCCGTCGCGGTATCTGATTCCAGCTAAAATGATTCGAAATAATGCCACTAGGAAGTCCGAACGCGCGACTCAAATCTCATCAAACGTCAAGTTATATTTACACGATGAAATCATACTCGGATGAATTTTTGTTTTATTAATTCGGCTCCTATATTCGTACGAGATAATAAAGTGAGAATTTCGCTTTGAAATTCTTACCGTGTCGTTTGTCATCGCGGAAAAAGAAGTGCAAGTACTTATCGCGGAACCGCAACAAGTGAATGAAATTATTACTCTACTTGAAAAAGAAAAGATCCGATTCCTTATTGCATCCTCAGTCTTCTTTTCATCATACAACTCCGTGTAATATATCATTGTAATTCGGATCGATAATTTTACTTTAATAGAAAATAAATGCAGAACTGGGATAACCCAGTTAATATTTAGTTTCGAGAGTTTGTTTTGCGTTACATAACGGTTGGTCAGTTTTTAGCCGGATGCGATAACCTTTTTTAGCAAACGCAACGTTATTCAACGGTGGAGTGATGACTTCAAAGTCATTTGCATGTATATTATGCTTCGAATTCGAGATTATGAATTTAATTAAAACTGATTTGTGTCACAATTTCTTTAATAATAAGAAGTTTTTTAGTACTTATATTTTTTCAGAAATTGATCAGAATATAAACATTAATAATAACTGAATTAATGTAAAAAATAATTGTATATAGCATATTTTATAAAGCGTAAATAATGTTGCAATAAATTAAATTTTAACTTGCATTATTTTAATGATTTAATTCTAAAATTAATTCAGTACAATTTTCTCATAACATTATTTAGCTCAACCCCATTAAATTTAATTTAATATTTTCAACCACTTAAACACGAGGAAATGAAATTGTAAATTTAAAATCATGGTCACAAACGCATAACAGTACTTAATTAATATTATAATCTGAGTTACTATTATATAATGTATTTGAATTAATTTTCCAATTAAATATTCAAGACGCCACCCATAATTCAATTGCGTTAATCTACATACAAATCAGTTTTCCACGTGATTTATTTCATTTATTTTCAATATCGCCAACTCAATAAATAATCAGTAAAGAATAAAAGAATACCATTCATCTATTCTACAAAAATTCTACAAAACTCGTTTAATTTCATGATGCATAATATATAAAATTCCGAAATAATCATATTATATAAAATAAAATTTAATTTATTTAGAAATACTTTCACACATTTATAAAATAAATCACTGAATCAACGAATAACAAAGTAAGATGAACAATTTATTTTCATCGCAGATATTTTTTGCTGGTAAAGTACATAATGTGTCATCCTAGCACATCGTATGTACTAACTGGGACCGTTATAAATGTATATTTAAACTGTTCTATATTACATATTATTATTTCTATAAAAACTAAATTATGTTATTAATAGCAGGAAGACTAAGGTGCTACTTGTTAAAAATTTTCCACCATATATTTATATATTTTTTCCATAACATACACTGAGAGCAATTTATTACTAGTTGCTACTACATTTTATAATAACTCTGGGAAATATGTGTGCATCTTTCTATATGTATACTTTTTTGCTTGTTTTAAAAAACGATACATAATCTTAAAATTTAATATTGGAATAAAATTTTAATGATATGAATTAATAATTGTAGGGCCTTATCATTAAAATTCAAAACAACGCATGCCCCTCCGAGCGACACGCTGGTGCATCGCGGCGACGTTCTCACATCGTTATACTTCATATCCCGGGGGAGCATCGAGATCCTGAAGGACGACATCGTAATGGCCATTTTAAGTAAGGACGACATCTTCGGGGAAAATCCGTGTATATATCCAACCGTGGGAAAATCCTCGTGCAATGTAAGGGCTCTTACGTACTGTGATCTCCATAAAATCCACAGAGACGATCTCCTCGATGTTCTGGCTCTGTACCCGGAATTTGCGTCCCACTTTAGTCAAAACCTCGAAATCACGTTCAATATGAGAGACGTAAGTAATTTATTCAACATCCCGGGATGTGGCGCCATGCCCACTTGTTTGTCGATAGACTTAATTTCAAATCGTTCTTCCATAACTATTCAATTTATGAAGTGAATCCTCTTCGATGATTACTTTTCAGTTTTTGATTCGCTTATTTGAGGAATTCACCTGAATGAAGAGATAATTTAGTAGTTGGACTATTATTTTTTTATTGTAAAACATACTGACGTTCAATAGTATGACAAGATTTTTTTTAATGAAGTTATTTATTTCCTCCCAGTTTACCTTTTATTTTTACTTTTTATAAATCAGCAGAGTTGAAGAAGAAATGGTATAAAAACATGAAATATTTTTTAACGCATAAAAATATTGTTAAAATACAATAAATTAGATGCATTATATTAAACTTTGCGATTTAATTGAATATTCATAAAAATTTCAGGAAGAACAAGAAGGTGTTGATCCAATGTCGGCAAGGTTTCCCGTGAGTACGCCAACCGATGTTGATGTTGATGCGAGAAGATTCGCTTTCCGTCCACCAAGATACCGTCGTGGGCCCAGTAATGGTCCCAGCACGAATCTTATTCCTACTGGCCGACAAGATTCCTTACAAGATGATGCTGAAGATTAGTAAGTTCTCTTATATGTTCTTACAATAAAATGTTTTCAATTATTTAATACTCTACAATTATTTCAATTTATCTTTGCAATTAATTTATAATTATTTTAAAATGTATAAAACTGTTTATAAATAGCTTCAATTTATTTAGTATAAACTACTTCATTTAATGATAATATTACAACGTTCTAAAATACTTTCATATTTTGCACATTTTAACACCCATGAATTTCCAAAATTCATTATAAAGCTGTTACCTCAAATAATTGCGAAACTTCATCAGATACCCTACTTCATTTGTGAAACAATAAATTTTCAACGTATTATACTTTTTCTATTCTCTCTCTCTCTCTCTCTCTCTCTCTCTCTCTCTCTCTCTCTCTGTCTCTCTCTCTCTCTCTCCCTCTTTGCTTAACTGTAATCATAAAATCGAAAATTTCCTTGAAGGACGCAACTTTTTTGTTTTTAACAAGTTCTCAACGACCATTCAAACTCATAGGAGTAGATTAGTACAAGAGATAAATATTTATATCACGTTTCATATATTCTATGAATAATATTGTTGAAACGTTTTAAATAAAAAGCTGCATATATATATATATATATATATATATATATACTAACAATAATTGAATTTAATAATTTCTACAGTGATAAAAGCAGTGGCCACGGCATCCTAGAGTTCAACACCGATAAGGCTGGTCAAGATGTAACTCCACTCAATCTTGAGTTTGACGAACCAAAGCAAAGAAGCTCAACTTTGAATTCAATAACTGGTAAGAAACAAAACAATGAACGAGAAATGCGCGAAAATAAATTTTCATCGTTTCTCCTTCCGAGTTTTATCACATTCCATTCGTACAATTACGAATTATATGTAGACAATACTTTGGTCCGAATAGAAAGATTCATTTTTATTACCCCAAGCTGATAAAAAGGGACATTTCTATTTGTACGACTTAATTTATCAATGATCAAGTGAATATAATATCATTTGAGACAATTTTCTGTGGAAATTAGATTTTATCAGTTCTATTGCATTAAAAAAATTACTAGTCTATATAGGAAAAATGGGTTAAGTGAAGGTCAATTATAATACTAAACTGGTTTACTTTAGAACTATATTGAACATTAATCTTCAATTTGTATTCTAATTTCCCATGGCGAAAAAAAAGAAGAACAGTTTCAATAAAATCATTTGTCAATTATAATATTTAATTATTGCAATTAGTTAAAAATCACTCGATCGTTTTCGATTTATAAAATTCAGTAAAATTAGTCGGATTACATTGTTTAAACGCTCGCATTCGTTTTAACGCTAATTGAAGCGCGTTTATCAACACATATTACATGTTTCCTTTTGTTTGAGGAATGTGGTTCTATGCACGGCTATTATTATCCCGTAATAATCAATTAATATTATAAATATTAGTAATATTGTAGTTATAAATATTATTTTTAATCTTTGTCCAAGCAGAGTTGAATTTGCCTCTTTTTGACTTAAATTGCAAAATAATTTTTTATACGGCATAAATATTTTTACAACCACATAAATATCTTTACGATTAATTTATTAAATAACAAAATGTGCAAATTTAAAACTGCCTGGATTTGTATTATATTACTATAGTAGTTGTTCATATTATATGAATTATTTAAAGTCAGTGTCGCGTTCATTTAAATTACTTTAAAGCATTTTATGGCAAATATATTGTTTACATTTGAAAATTCAATGTTTTTAATAAATTTGAATACATTTTAAACGCAATATCTGTAGTAAAAATGTAAAACTATTCATAACAAAAATTTAACAATCCAAATAAGAATCAAAAGATCTTAAATTTCAATAATAAACATTCAGAATTTAATGGAATTTAACAATAAATAAGTCAGAATAGTTTTTTTTTCTTTCGTATTAATATCGTCTTATTTGACAGTTATCCGAAAAATTGTCAATACCTTGGACATTGAATTTTCCACATTAAACTTGCGCAATCGTCAATGTAGCTTGTTCGTTAATTAGCCCTCAGCGAGTTTAGATCCCTGCGCGACACTTTTGGCTAAAATTTAACTTGTAAGTAACGACGAGCGTCTTTTGCACGCTTTACGTTTGCGTTTGCGGTTTGGTACCCGGTTGGTTAACCCTTCTGAAACCTGGTTGTTCAGGCATGCTAACCCATCTCAAGCGCAGCATTCCGGACCTACGACAGCACAAGATTCATCTGCAGCCTCTAACCAGTCACGACTATCTCGCCAAACAAAGTGAGTACGCCAGCTCCGCTTTGACTTTTTTCTCCGCGAACTGTCCAGTTGCATGTTTTCAGATTAGTTTTAGAATCTGTCATAGTTTCAAATGTAGTTAGTGGCTTATATTTTGAAGTCTCCTACGCCGAGTACTTATTTTGCAAGAGATACAAATTTTTGGTGGCAGTTTTTTCACCATGTTTTTACATCTAGACTTTTTATATCTAGACTTTTTTAATAACTGCCAGTTTATTAATTAGCTTTTACCATTAATATGTGTATATATAAAAAAAGAAACGGAAGAATGGTAAAGTCAACTTTTTTGCAAAATTATTTCAACCATCTCTTCTAACTTGTGATCACTCAAAAAGAATTTGTGAATAATTGGTAGGAATAAGTGGTGTAAATAATTAAAGCCAATATATACACGACGATAACGGTTAATTAACTGTTTTCTTCAGTGACGACACCTTTAACCAAACCCACCCGTAGAAGCTCTGCTGCTTGCGAAAGCTCGCTCAGTCATACCGTAGCTCATCCCACTTCTACAACGTCCAGTCACTACACAACACCTTCACCACCCCAGCAACCTCACTCTCACGGTACGTATTTTCAAGCTTCATTCAACAAAAAGCTCAGCTTTGTTTTATAAACTTTAAATCAGGCCCCGGAAACTTGCACCATAAATATGTCACGGTACCTACAGTGAACTTTGCACAGTTTGAATATTTTACATTGAAAAGTCGTTTCTAAGTGAAATGAAGTTGACCCGGAGTAAAGGAGGAAAGAAATTGCCGAGTTCGAGTGACATTTAATTTTTTATGAAATCGAACACTTTGCAAAATTTAAACGTCTTCTTTTCCCCTATAAAAGTCATTCATATTTAGGCCACTTGTGCTTGGCTTGAATGATTCGTGATCATTGTATATTTATGAAATTGATTTTTCAGATTTGATTGCTGGATAAATTGTTAAATTCAAACTTATTAATATTTCACAGTGTTCACCATTTTATTTAAGTTTGAGATATAACGAAGATTAAATTTACCGTGATAAATTTAATATTCTATTAGAATTCAATTGATTAATGATAAATAGTAATCGCTATTATGCAATGAAAATAATCAATTGAAGAATATAGAATAATATTATTTCGAATCCATTTTAGAAGTAAAGGTTCGAATACTAAAATTAACAAGATTAATATAGTTATTCTTGGAATAATGTTTTAGAAACATTGATTCCAAATGTAGCAAATAAAAATAAACAGACGAAGAGTATGAATAAATGAAAGGTCAGCAAGATGGTTCGTTTGAATTGGTATTTTCAAAACATTGTATTCCAAAAACTGTGTAATAAATTGATACATTATCATTTTCTATTCTTATTTTTCATCGTTTAATAAAACTTAAATTCAACATCATTGCATGTCAAATACGATTTCACAGAGTACATTCAATTTGTAATGATACAAATTTTAACACCAGTATACTTAGTTTTAACACCATGGTTTCACAGTGCATAAGCAAAAAAAGTTGTATTTATAGAACAATTTCTCCATATATTAAATGATTATTTTAAGTGTGGACTTAAGTATGACAATAATCATTGAATGTTCGTTTTTCAGGTGACTTCCAAAGTGGTCCTGGTCGGCCGTTAGAAGAAGTGAATGCCAGAATAGATCAGTTAACGAGGCAGGTGACCTCACTGGAACACTCGATGGCCGGGGACATTCGGCTGATTTTGGCGCTGCTTCAACAAACGCTCAATTCCTCCAGAGAGAGTTCTAGTATAGAAATGATGCCAGGCACTGCTCCGGTAGTGGTGACGCGGGGCAGCGGCAGGGCCCCTGCACTGGTTCAACGTTCCGCCAGCGAGCCACAGCCGCCGTCGACGGTCCAACCACCGTCGAGCAATGGCAACGGCAAAATTCAGCCCAGCACCTCGCACGGTTTATTCAGGTAAATTAAAGCAACGTTCATTGGAATGGCCTAATTATTCGATGTGCGCTCTTTACTCCATCATTATCGTTTTTGCCATCGATTTTTGGAGCATTTTATACTTTTTTGTCTTTTTCTTTTGAATTCAAACATGGCTCACGAGATTTTAAGATTTTATATTGAACGAGCTGCAACACTGGGAGATGGGACATGAAATAGTTGATGAAACTGGAAAGTTACATTGTATTATAATGAATTAAAATATTTGCAATATTTTTTATTGATAATAACAGTTATATAGATGTTCTAAATTTTAACATTATTTAAGTTACTAAAGGTAAAGATTTTTTATGTTCATAGTTCTAATATATTTTTCATTATAACCATTATTCAAGAAGAATGATAAATTTATCTACGTACTTTTTTAACACTACAATAGAACTTTTATATTCATCTACTAAATGTCATTCCAGATTTTTGCCAACATTTTATTATATTAGTTTTTGCAGTAGCAGATTACATATTTTTGGAAATAAAAATTTGTTAATATGGTTTTTTCTAGATTACAACATTGCTTTCTGTTAAAAATGAACAGTTTTCTTGTTGCTTTTTGTTTGAAAAAAAGTTAGCATAACATTTATTTTATAAGAAACGTAAAAGTATTTTCTAGACTATCAATTTAATATTTTATTTTCAATAAGAATTGTACATTTTACAGTTGAAGTATATTTCCTTCTTTAACATACATTATTTAAGTGGAATTCAAGTGTACATAATGTTTCGAATATACTGCATTAAACTGAAAGGATTATTGTAAGATGAAAAAAAGAGAAAACTGTTCTTTTAATGAGAAACGCAAAATCGAAAGACACACTTTTTGAGAAAACATGAACGATATAGGAGACTTGTTTTAAAAAGTAATCGTCGTGTTTTATTCCTAAAAAGCTTTCTTTCGAAATCTCTGGATCAGTTGCATTTGATTTCGGCGTCTTTTATTTTGGATAAATTGGACAAGTTTCGCAGGTGACAGTCACTCCTACAGTACATTGGGAACCCGTTTTGAGCATTGCCACAACTCAGTTTACAATTATTATCAAAAATCATGCTACTTCCTTTTATGTTTTTATTTATGCAATGATGATTCAGATCGTAATTTCATTAACCAATTTCTTTATTGAAATATTTAAGAAACTTATCGTGCCGCAGTATATCTATGGGCCAAAATACTTTGGACGGTATAATGGGCATCTTCTGCTTCAATTTTTGTATTTTACTCACTCTGCTATTCACTATCCTGTTCATAATTTCTTTAATGGACATGTGCTGCACAAAAAAGAAATAATTAAATACAAATTTAAATCGATATCCATATAATTGATTATTTTCATCTGATTTAATACTCGTCGATTGAGAATTAATCGAATGACAATTTCATTTTGAAAATTTAATTATTAACATTATAATTGATAACAAATTACCTTTTGATTTCGATTCGTAGCATTTCTGCTTTTCTTCTTCTTCCTTTTTTTGCTTTCTAAACAGATGTTTTCCTTTACTTTCGTTGGCAGTTCCTGTACTCGGTCTGCCTCATTATCTTTTTCAATTTCGCTTATATCGAAACTATATAACATCGTTTTATACCATTATAAAAATATGAAATTTAATAAGAATACAGAGAAAATAATTTTTACATTTTATCATATTAAATAATTCCTTTTTTTTTTTTTTTGAGTTCGAAAAAGAGGTTACACGTTAGATTATATACTCTGTCTTCTTTTTAGCATGACTTTTAAATGTAGCATTTACATACATATATAAAGTAGAATTTTTAGTACTTTTTTAAATTTTGACAGCATTAAAATTTACCTGGCTTCTGAATTAGAGTTTGGCGTATGTTTATCATTGTCTTGCATAGGATTGGTTTGTAATAAATTCTCTTGCAGAAACTGTACATTCTCAGGAACGTTAGATATATTGCGTGATTCCATTGCAAAGTTATTGGATTGATGCAAAATCAAGGACTTTGAACAAACAATTTATTTTGGTTGTATATCAGCGCAAATATAAATAATGTAATGGCGCGTTGATGACAGTCAATTGTTATTCATTCATTTATTAGAACATTTTCTTATTCAACTTCTTTCGAATGATCTCTAATTGTAGCTGCTTTATGGAAAACAACTTAGTAACCAAATATACAACTTCTCATACAAATTGACATACTTACTATTTTATATTTTCATTTTTTTTTAACTTGACTATTATTACAATGAAAAACTGGTTGTCATTTGAACAACTAATAAATTTAAGATAAAAATAACTTTTATTGAAAACAATAGTTGAAGACCAGTAGTTATATTTAGTGGTTATAGCAACCATAGAAAAGTTGATTTTAGTTATTTTTGTTCTTAAAATCAATACTTTGTCACTTTCCCTAAATCATGAACTTGTAAATCAATTCAATAGATATAGATCTACTTCAAAATTGATAAGATTGATCAACAGTTAGAAAGAACAACAAAGGTTGTCATTCTTTCTTTGATTATGAAAAAATCAAATTTATTTATTATAAAATATGTTTCTCTGGGTGTTCCAATAATTATTTGATGTTTTTAATATAAATATTAATAATTTTTAAAGGTAATCTCAAAAAATATAAGTATCCATTATCCTCAATTTAACTATAGTAATTTTCCTTCAATATTTGACGGATCTTCATATAAAAATTCTCGCAACTCACTTAAGCGACCTGAAACAAGTAAAACAATGAAAATGGAAAAATTTACCTATTAAAATACTTGATCTACTACACGGGAAAAAATACGCCATAGGGTTCACAGCAAAATGGCATTGATTCAACATAGACAATATATGTAAGATCAACACGGTGTATTGCGTTGGCCTAACAGCGCGCCTTCTTTTGTTTTACCGAAATT